>VDFB02358793.1:0-22249 GCA_007258455.2 Sequoia sempervirens
AACCTTGTTGAACACCTTAAGAACACTCCTACTAATATTTCTGAATTGGAGTTGCTTCAAGTATCCCCTATTTATCATGGCATACTTCAAGAGGCCTTGCAACAAGTTATGGTCCCTTCTAACAATAATTCAAATGATGTAGCAACATTAATCCAACAAATGAACAAAATGAGTATCCACATAGTCTTTTACTAGAATGAGTTACCTCCCTCATAAATTCAAAAGAAGTATGAAGCTTTCAACATAATATCCCACATTGGTCAAGTAGTGATAAAAAAAACTCTTGTTGGCAATGGTTCAACCCTGAATGTGCATAGTATGAGCCTGGTGAAAAGACTTAGGATGAGTAAAAGCAATATTAAACTCGATTCCTTATCTATTTAAGGATTTGGAGTTAAAGCAATATTAAACTCGATTCCTTATCTATTCAAGGATTTGGAAACATAGGGAAACAACCGCTCAAAGTCATCACATTACCTATCAAAATTGGGAAAGTCACATTACAAACTCTGGTCCACATTATGCCTGATGATCTTTCTTATAATCTCCTTCTAGGGAGACCATAGATTCATGAGATTAATGGTCTACCTTCCACTCTACATCAGATTATGAAGTATGTCTATAACAATAAACTTTACACACTAAAATTTTATCTCGAGCCTGAAAGTTGTTTGTTGGCAAAAAGAGATGGATGGAATCCTTTGGAAGCATTGGAATCCTATACACCACAAAGTGTATTAGAAGAAGAAAAAGAACAAGAAATAGACATTGATGAACTTACTAAGTTATTGGAAGATAATTGGGGATCCTTGGATTTCACACAAACATTCATGGGAGAATACAAGATAACAAAAAAAGAAAATGAACAGCAACCAATGGTAATCTCAACAAAAAATTCACAAGACATCTGACAACCATCTACCTCATCTACTTTGAATGAAGACATACATTACACGACGAATTTTGATGAGAGATTATCAATAAATACCAAACCCAAAAGAAATGAAAAGACTTTATGGGAGAGGTTATGAGCTTATGAAACAACTTGGGTATAATGGAAAAGGATGTGGAAAGAAAGAGAAAGGAATTTGTATCCCTATCAAGCCTAACATGCAAGAAGAAAATAGTGGTTTGGGATATTTCCCTTCTAAGATAACACAAGCAACAAAACAACCTTCACTCAACATCAACACTATCATATGTAACTCTAGCAAGCCAACCCTCACCTTGAAGCATCCCAAATTGCTTGACATGGATTTTGATGTATCATTGGAATACTTTGAGGATGATGAAGCTTTAAAAGAAATGGTAGGAGTCTATGATAAATCATTCACTCCCACAAGGAAACGGCCCACATGTGCATTGGTTAGTACTCAACAAGTTGATGAAGATAATGGAAACAATGAAAACGTTAAAAAAAGAGAGGAATATGATCTTGAGAAATAAAAACCAAAAGAAATTCCTTTGGGAGATACAATCAACATACCAATGGATATCAACAATGAGGAGAAAATAATTCAAGAAGGGAAGCGTCTTGATGAAGATGAATAGGAAGATCATGTGACCTTACTTCATGAATTTCCCAAACTCTTTAGTTGGAATTATTTAGACATGCTAGGAATTGATGCTAAGATTGTAACACATAACATAGTCCTCGCAGACAATGCTAAAACACTACGATAGAAAATACAAAAAATGAATCCTAAAATAGCCCTGTTGGTCAAAGCTGAAATTTAAAAACTTCCCAACATTGGATTCATCCAACCTATTAATTATTCTTCATGTATCTCAAATATTGTCATATTCATGAAACCTAACAATCGTATTAGGATGTGTATGGATTTTAGAGAATTGAATAAAACATCCTTAAAAGATGACTTTCCCCTTCCTAATATTGATATGATAGTGGACTTGACTGTAGGACATGCTTTGTTGTCATTTATGGATGGATTTTTTGGGTAAATGAAATGTTTATCAACCCTCAAGACCAATACAAGACAACATTCACCACCATTTGGGGAAATTTTTGTTGGGTAGTCATGCCTTTTGGATTGAAAAAAATAGGTGCAACATATCAACAAGCAATGAAACTGATATTTCATGACTACATACACAAGATTTTGAAAGATTATGTTGATGATATTCTAGCCAAATCCTTAACTCGACAAGACCATGTAAATATTCTTCATAAAATATTTGAGAGAATGCAAAAGTATAACATGAGATTAAAATTGAAGAAGTGTCTGTTTGGTGTAGATAGTGGGAAACTTTTAGGTTCAATCATATCTCACAAAGGCATTGAGGTGGACACAAAGAAAATTTATTCCATTGTTAGCATTCCACCTCCAAGAAACATATCTCAATTGCGTATGTTACAAGGATGGATTCAGGCTATACATCATTTTGTAGCTTTCTTAGCATATCAAACACTACCATTCACACAAATCCTTAAGAAAGATGTTAAGTTTGACTAGAATGAGGATTGTAAATAGGAATTTAAGAGTTCAAAATATTATCTTATTACTCCACCCATTTTACAGCCCGCTATGCAACACAAACCATTTATTCTTTATATAGCAGCATCAACCCATGCTCTAGCAGCATTGTTGGCTCAACAAGATGATAATGGTAAGGAACATCCTATTTATTACATTAGCTGAACTTTGATCAACTATGAAACAAAATACACAACCATAGAAAAATAATGTTTGGCTCTTGTGTTTGCTACTAGTAAACTAAGGCATTATTTATTGAATGCTGAAATCCATGTTATGAGAAAGTTTGATCCTTTAAAACATCTCTTTACCAAAATAGATTTGTCGGGATGCTTAGCTAAGTGGGTTATGTTGTTAACTAAGTTTGACCTCAATTTTATTTCACAAAAATAAATTAAATGACAACCCTTAACCGACCAATTAGCTGATGCTACTTCTCCTCTAGAGTTGCCCAACATAGACTCATTCCTAGATGAAAATGTGTTGACTATACAAAAATAAAAAGAAACATGGGAATTATACTTTGATGGTTCTAAGTGTAGAACATGCTCAGGGGCAGGAGTTATCTTAATTCTCCCTTCAGGAAAGCCTACTCCCTTATCTTTCCATCTAAACTTCCTATGTACCAATAAAATTGCATAATGCACGGCTCTAATAGGTGGCATATGTGCCATGTTAGCATTAAAAGCCAAACACATTTTTATATTTGGAGATTCACTCTTAATAATTAAACAAATCAATGGTGTGTATCAAGCAAAGCATGATAAACTTTTCCACTATAGAGATATTACAATGATACTATTGAACAAGTTTGAATCTTACACGATAGAAAACATCCCACGAAAGGATAATAGGCATGCAAATGAAATGGAAAGTGCCACTTCTCTTGTATCTCTCAATGATCCTATTATTGACTTCACATTTAAAGACCAAATGATACCAAAACCATCAATATAATATGAGTGTAAATAAGTTTTATCAAATGATGATGATGGTTCTAGTGAATGGTTTACACTTATATTCAAATACCTGAAAGATGGTACCTTTCCTGACCCTACAAATAAGAACACTTAAGCCCATATGAGAAATCTTGCATCCAAATAAATAATCTTAGTTTAAATTCCCTATAGAAGATCATTTAATGGCCTTTTACTTTGATGGCTTAAGAAATCCAAAATCCCCATAACACTTGAACATGGACATGCAGGTGCTTGTGGGAGTCATTTTGGAGGAAGATCCCTAGTTCAAAAACTAATTCACATAGGCTATTATTGGAGATACATAGAACAAGATTGTTTTGAGTACGTGAGGAAGTGCCATAAATGATAAGAACATAAAAGTTTGATTCATGCCCCTACCTTCGAACTTCATGCTCACATTCCTATTTGGCCATTTTCAGTTTGGGGTTTGGATCTTCTTGGGAAAATATTGAATTGCCTTCTTTCGCTGGACATACTTATTCATTACTGCAACTGATTACTTTACAAAGTGGGTAGAAGATATCCCTCTCCATTCCACATTGTTGATGCAATATTTCATTTCATATTGGAACACATCATTACTCACTTTGGTCTCCCTTCTACATTGGTCTTAGATAATGGAACTCCACTAAAAAAAATGACGTGAATAAATTCTTAGAAACATTCACTATTCAACATCATTTTTGAACATCATACTATCTGGAATCAAATGGACAAGCAAAAACAACTAATAAGACTATTGAACAAATTCTATGAAAGATAGTAAGCAAACATAATAAAGATTAGCATACACAATTAACCAATTCATTATGAGCTTATTGTATGAACGTTAGAACATCCATTGAGATACTCTGTATAACCTGGTCTATGGTGTTGAAGCAATAATGCCTTTAGAGTTAGAAATTCCTTAATAATTTCTCTTAAAGGGCTCATTGATGAAAATACCTACAAAGAACAATGTTTGCATTAGCTTGAAATGGTCGACGAATAGTGTATTAATTCTCTCAAACATTTACAAGCTTACTCTAAAAGAATGCAACATAGTTACAATGATAGTGTTAGATTCCCTTGTGAATTTAATCAAGGTGATCTAGTGTTATACAAAAACTAGAGAAATGTCAATGATCCCTCAAATGAAAAAGGAAAGTTTAGCCCTAACTAGTTAGGCCCTTACATTATTAAAGAAAAGTATGGATCAGGAGATTATATATTAATTGAATTGGATGATACATCTTTAAAAGACCCTATAAATGTCATGCATCTACGTCGGTATTACATCTAGCAATTCTTGTTTTGAATGGTATGTTAGAGTAATGTTGTTAGGTGAAGTAGATAGGTTCTATTTTATCTCACATTACTTTCTTCTTTGATTCATAATAACATGTGTGTATCTTAGATTCTAGGGTGATTAATCAAATACTTTGTTTAATTACTTTAGTTCCCATACTATTCAAAACTTAGTGTGTTATGTTAATTTAAATCCTTACATGAATTTAATACCATTAAATTATAAGTGTATTTAAGTTAACATTTCTTAATCAAAATGTAGTATCTAACATAAACTATGAATGGTTTAATTAGATCACATAAAACATTAAATCATGGAGACATTTATTAAATATTCTTGCAACGGATATTTGATAAATCACATTGACATTTAATTCAAAAAACATCATAAACCAAAATGATCATATATATACATAGGTAGTGTTGGTTCTCCAAATATCAATAGATTAATTGAATCCTAAAGACTCGGCCAATGTCTTATGCTCAGACTCAAAGGTTGATTTGGCCAATTGATAGTAAATTGAATTAACACACATTTCCCTTGCACTTCAGGCTCTATAGGACCTAGTGGGGTGACCCTTTAACAATATCTAAAGATTTGGGCATACAATTAACATGATATTTCTTAATAGATGATGCTCTCACAAAATTATGTTGAGAAACATAAAACATCACTCAACATTGGCAAGACATTGAGTGAATTTCAGAAAATAGCATGGAGAACATAAGAAACACATAACTTAGAACACATAATTGAAATGGTTTATGATTTAAAGAATTGGGAACAAGCTGAAAAGAACAAAAGCATAATAATTGACCAGTGCCAAGAAATGAGCCATGGAGTCATATAACCAACATTTCATCCTACAATGTTGAAAATGTTCTGAAGATCTTTGCTATTGTTATCAAATTATGACAACAAGACCACTGAAGCTCTATCTAGTAATCATTCTTTACAAATCCACCTGAAATACAACACTCCTGTCACATTTGTTGAAGAAATTACACTATTCCCTCAATAATAGGCAATAATAAATGCAACTTGTGATTCATTAAAGTAATTACATCATTCACATAATAGAAGGAAACAATAGATATAACTCAAATGTAGCAAATGTGCATGAAAATACTTAGATAATTTTTATTATTGAATCCAAAAGAGCACTACACTTCAGCAATGGAGACAACTATCATATAAAATATAAACACGAAAGAATAATTTAGAACACACACTTTTAGATTAGTGACTTAGTTTCAATTCATCCTAGCTTTACAACTCTACCTAGAGCTTCTGCCTGACTTACAGAGCTTTCAGAAAATGGAACCCTTACAAATGAGAAGAGAATGAGAATATAAAGAGGAACAGAATGCTCTGGAAGAAGATCCAAAAATGCCATTTGGCAGCTCCATTCTTGTTGATCAACAAAATTGCGAAGCCTCTCTCCTCTCTCTTCAATAAAAAACTTTTTTCCTCCCATTCTGCCTTTGTCAAAGTTGTTGAGCAACAAAAAGCTTTCCCAGGTGAGGAATTCACCATCAAATTCACTCAACTATGTTGAAATAGCATGTGCTCGTAAAACTTCATATTTTTGTTTATTTGTTATGTTGCAGCTGCACATTATTTTACTTTTAACAAAGTAAAATATTCTCCCAACACTTGATGTTTTAAATCTTTCATTTAAAAAATTCTTTATTTTTACCTACCACCGAAATATTCCTCTCAGTGAATAATTATTCACTCCATAAAACTTCTCGTGCACTTCATTCTTTAAATTTCTCTTATATTCTAGCAGTCCTACTTTTAAAGAATAAAAGCTTTCACACATTTGATGGGAAATTAAAAGAAATTTACTCACCCCATTGGCCAACACTTTGCTTTAAATGTTTCTTGCTTTTTAAAATACAAATGAAGATTTTAGGGGAAAATTAAAAAACTCATGGTTTAAGCATGTTCAAGGGCCCACCCTTTGCATATATTAAAGCCCTTACCATTTAAATAAAAATATCTCTATCGGGCATTTCATTTTACCCCACTCTTAAAATATTTTGTATTTTATAAGACAAACGAAGGCTTTAAAATATTTCAAATGTTGACCTTCATTTGCTTTAAAACAACACTTTACCTATGTGTTTGAAATGCCTTAGGCCCACCATGAGCCATGTGGCTCAATCTCACTAATTCATGGGAAATAAATAGTTTGCAACTTGGTTGGGTGAGTTAGTGGGGAAGGGTTGAGATTTGGCTGCATCTCATACTCTTTTCTCCACCGTCGATCTACATTTTTCTTCCTCTGTTGCCCTAATTTCTCTTTCACTCGCTTTGCTATGCCCATGCTTTGCCTTCAACTTGGCCATGGTGGCTTCCCCTACCTCTTCAAACAAATCGAATTCATTTTCACTGTAACATTCCTCTGATCTCTAACTCAATACCCAAATACCCATTGAGCCCATCAAAATGTGTGATGGGAGCCTTTGCATACACCAACTGCATTTGCTTGAAAGTTTCTAAGGTGTTTTTTTCATATCCATTTTTTCTAGTGCATGGGATATTCAAATAGGTTTCTTCTATCCTTGCACAAAGCCATTCCCTCTCTATTTTCTACCTGACACTATGGTGCACATAGTTTCTCACATATCAAATGTGTTTGCTTGCACGTCTATGAAGACTTTCGATAACTCTATTTTGTGCATATACTACTTCATGGTGCCCATTGGGAACACATTTTTCTGAAACTTCTCGGAGTCTCTCCAACAAATCAACTCTACTTTGATGGCTGTCCATGCCACATTTCATTATTTGGGTTGGAAGCTGCCCCATTCTTGTTGGTAGTGCGGGCTCTTTTCAACTACATCACCTTTATTCTATCTGCATTTACTTGAAAGTTTTTAAGATATTCAATACATGCATTTTCACATGGGTATGTGCAGATCATGATGGGCCAAAAGTGGTGATATGGGTATGGGTATGTGGTTGACGACTTTTTTTTAAAATTGGTGAAATGAAAAGGGTTTTTAAAGGAGATTCTCGATTTCCACCAATATAAATTATGCTTTACTTTGAATTTAATAAATAATTATTATTCATTTTCTATTTGAATTATGACTAAAGTCTTAATTGATAGGCTGATTGAAAAACATCTATAGTTTTCAAACGATTATCACATTTTGAATCTCAAACATCGTCACATTCTATACTTTGCATACTATAGGATTAGAAAAAGAAAAATAAATTTCATGAAGTTTTGACCAAGTTAAAAGTGGTTAGACATACGATTTTTTATATTTTTTAAAGTTGTAATACAATATTCATAATTAATTATTTACTTGGGAAAAAATTACAAAAAATATGCATCACATCTGGACATAAGTCCTCTACTTATATCTAAAATATTATAAAAATATTATCATTTTATTGTGGTTAGGTGGTCCAGACACCTACTTATTTTTCTTGAAATTTAAATACCACTTCATTGAAATTTCAAATTTCACCAAATGGATTTTTTTCTCTTTAAATAAACCTAGTATTTTAGAAACTACATTCAATTTTCTGATTCTATTCTTACATATTTTTTAAATAATATAGATAACTTATTCAAATTTTTACGTCAAGTTTCCTAAATCTGATTTTCTAAATTTTTGCCACTTAAGGGCCTGTTTTTTCTATGATGATCCTGCACATACCCACATGTCCTATAGCCATGGTATTCCTTTACTTAACATACACTGAATCCACCTCCTTTGGCATGGGCAGGAGGGATGGGTTCCATTTATTTAAAATTTTCAAAGGATTTTCAACAATTTATTTTGGTATATATCGACCTTCACTCCATTCGTCCAACACATTAGCTTGAAAGTTTCTAATGTCTTTTTGATAAATGAATTTTATGTAGATTCCAGGTGTGCCCTTTTGTTCTTGATGGCATCCCTTTATCTTTCACTCAAGTTGCATACAACTTCGAATCCCCTAAGCATTTGCTTAGAAATTTCTAAGGCATTTTCACCAAATACATTATGTGTTTGTTGTGCCAAGACAAATTGCATTTTCTTGAGGGTTTGTAAAGAATTTGCAATAAACTCATTTTATACATATCCTGCATGGTACCTCATGAGATTACATTATTTTCTTTGATGGGTGGGCACACATTGTTGCAGGTTGCGCCCTAATCTCCCCTATATTTGCTTGCACATGGCCTTTGCAAAGTTTCTGAGGACTTTCTACAAACCTGTGTTGGACATAGATTGTAAGCACAACTGATTCATTCCGTCATAGCTGCTAGAATGCATTTTTTTAGAAGTTTCTAAGAATTCATGCACAACCTTCTTTAGCATTACTTAGGAATCTCATGTATTTGGTTCTTTTGATGTTCGCCATTCAAATTGCCATCGATCCCCTATATCCTTCAATTCAAAAACATTATTTTCAAAGCTTTTAAAATATTTTCAGTAGATGCAACTGGTAAACCTTCTTCTCCACCCTTTGAAGGATTGGACATGTGCTTTAATGTGGCTCAATCCACTTCAAAATGCATAAAATGTGATCATTGAATTATTTGGTGTAGCCTTTGATCATTTTCCTCATTGATTCCTTTGGTCAAAGAGGTTTGTTTGTTTCATTTTATGGCAACTCAAATGGATCACTATTTCCTTCAATTTGTACTTCATGACATTAATGCCTTTTGGAATCACTCAACCAATCAAGCTATTTTCCATGTGTATGCTTCCACAATTCACTAGCATATTCCATCCATGCATTCACAATTATAACAATGAATCCTCCACCCTACATGCTTTGATAGATTCCCACAACAACAAAAGTAATCATACAAATTCTCTTTAATTCATTTTGTTACAAATGGATTATTGTTCTCATTTGTAATATTGCAACATTTACAACACCATAACAATGCAAAGCATGTCGGGCCCTGTGTGGGCTGACTATTTTTTTTTTTTTGAAACAATTTTTAAGCTCAAATTATTCTAAGACAACATCTGAATGCATCTGGAATGAAAACATGAAATGGGTTTCCAATAAAAACCACTTTCTAACATGTTTGCAAAATGAGCAAAACTAGCCAAGTAGGCTCTGGAATCGCCATTCAAAACTGGGCAAATAGCCTCCTGGAGTCATGAAAACTGGCAGGCATGTAGACATCTAGCCCAAGAATTGAATGCAATAAATATCTCAACAAAAGGATTCATGAGGTGAAATATATTTGTTGTCAAAGTTGCTCAGTTGAACTTTCTACAACAATCAACTTTCCTGAACCAATTAAAACTGATGAAATCACCTCATTGCAAAAGTACCAAATCAACTCCTAGCGAGCTACCGCTAGACACACTAGCTCATTTTGGTATAGAGAACATGTGTGAAAAAGGTATTTTCTTGAATCATCATTGATAAAAAGATATTGAAGGTCAAAGTTGACCTCTCGTAAAGGTTTCAGAAAATGCAAGTGCAAAACTAGAGAAATTACATTTGGTTTTGATTTGCTAAAAATAGCAAATCAAATCATGAGGCTTTGAAACTTGACATGTGAGCTCATCTTGGTATGGAGAATGGAGAAAAACATTCATTTTGACATGACAGTCAACCAATTGCAAAATGAAAGCTCAAACGGGAGACTACTTTGCAAAATTGAAAGTTTGCGAACAACAGAAAAGTGCAAAAACCCTCTAGCTTCACTTTTCAAAACCCTAACAAAACTTATCATGGGAAGCTAAAAATTGGCATGCATGCTCACATAGGACACATGAGTTGGCTTGCAAATTTTTTTTGGTTGAAAATCAACTGGCTTGAAAATATGACCTTCTAAAGTAGGGCACCTAGGCATATTGATCAGGTGCACTTTTGAAAGTGCAAAGGAATTTTTTTTGAAATGGGAACTTCAAATTGTCAAAATTTGAGAGTGCCATCAGTGGCTCCATATAGGGATGTATGCCCCCTATGGGCATAGCAAGATTCTAGATCTCTGGGGAGTATACCAAATACTGATTCCATTAGGTGTCCTCAAACTGCTCCTCTATTCAACTTCTTAGCTTCATCTGGTGACACCAAGAAATCAAATGAAAAAGGGGAGTCAATACTTACCTCTTTCAAAAAAAATTCTAATAAAATAACTAATCTCCCTCAACTTGTACTTTCATCTGTCAGACCACAACAACATGAACAACTACACCCTTGCAAACACAAGTGTCAGGCTACATTCATACAAGTGGAAACTTGCTCTCTGTTCAACTCTGTCATCACATGGCAGCCAAATTACATATGCCACATCACTTTCCATCTCTTCATTCTCTAATTTTATATCAAGTGGCAACATTTGAGGATAATGATCAAGACCACATGAGAACATAGTCTTATCACATTCACCAACACCCTCATACTAATCATGCTCAGAGGAGATATCATGAATGAAAAACAACATGCAATCCCCTTGTGTATTGAGCAAAGATTGCTCGCACATTTGCAACCCCTTCAATTGAGTTACATCACAAGTTGGTTTGTCTTCACTCAGATGCCACAGCCCAAACACATTGTCATGTGTTTCAAGATTCTGAAAATTAGATTTATTAATACCAAAAGTACTTTCATCTCCATTCAAATCATGACATTCAAAAAAAAATGTCAACATCCATGACATAAGTAGTGTTCTCTACCTCAGGCTTATAGATGATGTCAAATGCATTCTTGAGATCATTATGCAAGTTCATATGGAATGTTTCAAACAAAGATTCAGATAATTCAAAATTCAAGCCTAAGCCAAGAATTTCACCTTGATTCTTCATAACATGTTCATTGTCTGAATCATTTTGAAGGCTATCACTTTCAAGATTAACAGGGGTTAGCCAAGAAATTTTCTTGTGCACTTGCAATCTCATATGCACTTTTAGCTAATGAGCATATTGATCTATGTGTCAAAAAATCACTGTTATCTGGAAATTGTTTATTAGCAGAAGAGCTAGCACCTTCATTCTCTTTCACATTAATGCATTCCTCATTCAAAGGAAACATGTCCATTTTCATACTGTTAAAACGAGAGAGGTCATCAAAGAATGACCCATACTCAATCTCATATTGACTGACCTCACACCCATTATCATTTGCATCATATGGTTGCTCCACACACTGGTTAAAAGGTTTTGCAATGTCAATGGATAATAAGGCTAATCCTAGATCCATGTGACTATCACAATGCATAACTTGATCATTCAAAACTGAATTCCTTCCTTCATCAATGTGCACCTCATCATCCTTTTCATGTACAGTTGAAATTTCCATCTCTGCTTCATATAAACAATCATGAACAACAAAGACATAAACACATTCATCAATATTTTCATTATTTCTAGCTCTATGTTCATGATCAACAAATTGAGCACACATATTTTTGTCCTCAAATTCTTCATCACTCATAGAAGTAGCATGCTCCATTGACATCAAAACTGAGCTACATTCTAAGTTTACATCAAATGCAATTGGATCATTCATTTGTGGACAAGTGATTTCATAAGCATTCATGTCATTGCAAACTTCATGTGAAGAAAGTACCTATGTATCATCCTCATAGGAGCAATTGTAATCAGTAGAAGAGAAATCAATTTGACTTTCATCAGCATCCTCATCATAAGAAGTCTCATCACTACATAAGCTATGCTTAGATTCTTCGGAGAGAATGCTTGAACTTCTATCTTCAATGTCTCGATCACTAATTTGTGAGGAGGTGTCAGCAACAATTGCATTGTTTTCACTAACCAAAACTTGACATGGAATAGAATCTTGCATTTATTTTACTTCTTCGATATTGCAAGAATTTTTTTGATGCATGTCTATTTCCTCATCATACCATGTATCTTCCTCTTCATCACTGCTGCAAGGATCTACACATATGTTGATTGTGAGCTTATTACAGTCAACATCTTCAATCATACAACACATATCTTCATTTTTTGATACACTCTTTTCTTTCTTGTGTATCATGTCCTGATGTTCTTCAATGAGACAATTGCTATCTTTATTTTGAGTCACCAAATTTTGTGCATAAGTAAGTCGACCTCCCTCAATAACCTTTATCCAATCAAGTACTTGATCGAAACTATGAGGCTTCAACCCTTGGCAAAGTACTCACCTAGACTCATAGATTTCTCAAAATAGATCAATGCACACTAAATCTTTAGGTATGAAATTTTTGGGAACTTTCCACAAGGCATCCAAACCTTGAAAATAGATTATGTGTGATTCTCCTTTGATCTTTACATTTTAGACAATCCTTGAATAACGGATGTAAATCAACATTGTTCAAATTCTAATGACATTTAACATGGAGCTCATTATTATCTATAGATTGTGATGATGGACAGATCAAAACAACAACATTACCATCTTGAAAATCACTTCTATTATCTAATCCATGAGTTATATCTTCATGAGATGTACTAGGATGGACAACACTCACAACCTTGTGTCCTTTCATCATTGAGTATCTCAAACTATTCTCAATGTCCATAGCCATTTGATATGCTTGGTGTGTTGTGGGCTCCTCATCTCTTAATAAGAAACTCATCTTCTTGTGAAATTCCCTCAAGTACATGACCAAACATTCAACATCATTTGGTCTTATGTCTTCTAGAATCTCTCTTATGATGTTTGAAAACTTGAGATTAAAATATGGGACTAACTCATCTTTTCCTTTCTCCATTTTCATCAACTTTTTCCTTATCAACACATGATCAATCCTTTCTCCAAATTGCTCCATGAACACTGCTTTAAACTTTTCCCATGAATGAATGGAGGAAGTTGGTAGATAGGAGAACCATTTCCTTGCATCTCCTCTTAAGGATTGAAAAATGGTCTCATGATCACATCCTCGTAATCAATCTCATAATCATCCATCGTGACATTACTAAACTCTTGCATATGTCTATTTGTTGACTCAAACTTGTAACCAATGAATCTTGGTAACTTATTTCTGACTTAGCTAGAATGTCATTTGGGTAGCCACTAATGCCACTAAAATTGATGGCTTTGTACCTTCTAGTGCTAAAAATTCTTTGACAATCTGGTTGGAACTGATCACAAACCATGGTTCCATCTGGAACCATACTAGGATGCATATATTGAAGCATTTTAACATGCCTCTTTCAAAATTCACATATCAACTCTAGAACTGATCATTCATTTCCCTATTTCTATCTTTCATCATGATCTCATAATATTACAATGCATAATTCAAATGCATCTAAGCCTAAGATCTATTTAATGGGAAAATTTCAAGAACAAGCATACTTTCAACATAATACATAAGCTACAAATTACAATTCAGAAGTATGCAAACTAAATATTATTGTCCTTTCCCTTTCTTAGTGCTAATCACTCAATGGGGAGCCAAAGTTTTCTCCTAAAATGTTCAATTATGGTTTTCATACAAGAGTTTCTTGAAAACCAAGAATGAAGAATACATGGAAATGTTGTAGTTGCTACAAATTTTTTGGAAATATTGTAGATCTAGAACTGTATTCACCTCTTCAACAAGTTCTTCTTGAAAAAGTTGCCACCTCTCTTCATACATGACTAAACTTCAAGCAGTATTAATTTCTTTCACATGTAAATTTATTTCTGAGTTCCTTTCACTAGCAAAGCACCACTGATCTTGAAATCTTCAGGTTCACTACACCAAATGTTTCTCTAGGATTGAAATTCTTCAATATTTGAACTAAACACAAAATAGAAAATAATAATATAGTCTATGAAATAACCATCTACAACTGGAGATTCAGAATTCTCCCTAGCAGAGTCACCATTATGTTGGTTCTCCAAATATCAACAGATCAATTGAATCCTGAAGACTCAACCAATGTCTTATGCTCAGACTCAAAGGTTGATTTGGTCAACTAACAGGAAATGGAATTAACACACATTTCCCCTACACTTTATGCTCTGTAGGACCTAGGGGGTGACCCTTTAGCAATATCTAAAGATTTGGACATACAATTAACAAGATATTTCTTAACAAATGACGCTCTCAAAGAATTATGTTGAGAAACATCAAAAACATCACTCAACATTGGCAAGACATTGAGTGAATTTTAGAAACTAGCATGGAGAACATAAGAAACACATAACTCAGAACACAAAATTGAAATGGTTTATGATTTAAAGAACTAGGACCAAGCTGAAAATAGTAGAAGCATAATAATTGACCAGTGCTAAGAAATGGGCTATGGAGTCATATAACCAACATTTCATCCTACAATGTTGAACATGTTCTGAAGATCTTTGCTATTGTTATCAAATTATGACAACAAGACCATTGAAGCTTTATTTGGTAATCATTCTTTACAAATCCACCTGAAATACAACTCTTGTCACATTTGTTGAAGCAATTACACTATTCCCTCAATAATAGGTAATAATAAATGCAACTTGTGATTCATTAAAGAAATTACATCATTCACAGAACAAAAGGCAACAATAGATATAACTCAAATGCAACAAATGTCCATGAAAAGACTCAGATAATTTTTATTATTGAATCCAAAAGAGCACTACACTTTAGCAATGGAGACAACTATCAGATAAAATATACACATGAAAGCATAATTCAGAACACATAGTTTCATATTAGTGACTTAGTTACAATTCATCCTAGCTTTACAACTCTACCTAGAGCTTCTGCCTAACTTGCAGAGCTTTCAGAAAATGGAACCCTTACAAATGAGAAGAGAATGAGAATATAAAGAAGAAAAAAATGCTCCAGAAGAAGATCCAAAAATGCCATCTGGCAACTCCATTCCCATTGATCAACAAAATTGCAAAGCCTCTCTCCTCTCTCTTCAGCAAAAAGCTTTTTGCCTCCAATTTTGCCTTTGTCCAAGTTGTTGAGCAACAAAAAACTTTCCCAAGTGAGGAATTCACCATCAAATTCACTCAGCTATGTTGAAATAGCTTGTGCCCATGAAACTTCATATTTCTATTTATTTGTTATGTTGCAGCTGCACATTATGTAACTTTTAACAAAGTAAAATATTCTCCCAGTGCTTTATGTTTTAAACCATTCATTTAAAACATTCTTTATTTTTACCTGCCACTGAAATATTCTTCTCAGTGAATAATTTTTCACTCCATAAAACTTCTTGTGCACTCCTTTCTTTAAATTTCTCTTATATTCTAACAACTCTGCTTTTAAAGAATAAAAGCTTTCATACATTTGATGGGAAATTAAAAGAAATTTACTCACCCCATTGGCCAACACTTTGCTTTAAATTTTTTCCCCTTTTTGAAATACAAATGAAGATTTTAGGGGAAAATTAAAAAAACTAATGGTTTAAGCATGTTTAGGGGCCCACCCTTTGCATATATTAAAGCCCTTACCATTTAAATAAAAATATCTCTATCGGGCATTTAATTTTACCCCACTCTTCAAATATTTTGTATTTTATAAGACAAACAAAGGCTTTAAAATATTTCAAATGTTGACCTTCATTTTCTTTAAAACAACACTTTACCCGTGCATTTCAAATGCCTTAGGCCCACCGTGAGCCACATGGCTCAATCTCACTAATTCATAGGAAATAAAGAGTGTGCAACTTGCTTGGGCGAGTCAGTGGGGAAGGGTTGAGATGTGGCTACATCTCATACTCTTTTCTCCACCGTTGATCTACATTTTGCTTCCTTTGTTGCCCTAATTTCTCTTTCATTCGCTTTGTTATGCCCATGCTTTTCCTTCAACTTAGCCATGATGGCTTCCCCTGCCTCTTCAAAAAAATTCAATGCATTTTCACTACAAAATTCCTTTGATCTTTAACTCAATACCCAAATACCCATTGAGCCCCTCAAAAGGCGTGATGGGAGCCTTTGCATATGCCAACTGCATTTTCTTGAAAGCTTCTAAGGTATTTTTTTCATATCCATTTTGTATGGTGCATGGAATATTCAAAGAGGGTTGTTTTATCCTTGCACAGAGCCATGCCCTCTCTATTTTCTACCTAACACTGTGGTTTCCATAGTTTCTCACATATCAAATGTGTTTGCTTGCATGTCTATGAAGGCTTTCAATAACTCTTTTTTGTGCATATACTGCTTCACGATGGTCCATTGGGAACACATTTGTCTTTAACTTCCCAGAGTCTCTCCAACAAATCAAATATGCTTTGATGGTCGTCCATGCCACATTTCATTATTTGGGTTGGAAGCTACCCCATTCTTGGTGTTAGTGCGAGCTATTTTCAACTGCATCACCCTTATTCAGTTTGCATTTGCTTGAAAGTTTTTAATACTTTCAATACATGTGTTTTGCACATGTCCTATAGCCATGGTATTCCTTTACTTGGCACAGGTTGAATCCACCTCCTTTGGTGCAAGAAGGAGGGATGGGTTCCTTTTATTTAAAAGTTTCAAAGGATTTTGAACAATTTATTTTGGTGTATATGAGCCTTCACTCCATTCGGCCAACACATTAGCTTGAAAGTTTCTAATGTCTTTTCAATAAATTCATTTTATGTAGATTCCAGGTGCACCCTTTTGTTCTTGATGGCATCCTTTTACCTTTCACTCAAGCTGCATATAACTTTGAATCCCCTAAGCATTTGCTTAGAAATTTCTAAGTCATTTTCACCAAATACATTTTGTGTTTGCTGCACCAAGACAAATTGCATTTGCTTGAGGGTTTGTAAATAATTTTCAATAAAATCATTTTATACATATCTTGCATGGCACCTCATGAGACTGCATTCTTTTCTTTGATGGGTGGTTACACCCTACTACAGGTTGTGCCCTAATCTCCCCTGTATTTGCTTGCACGTGGCCTCTACAAAGTTTTTGAGGACTTTCTACAAACCCGTGCTAGGCATAGATTGTAATCACAGCCGCCCCATTTCCTTATAACTACTAGAATGCATTTGTTTAGAAGTTTCTAAGACTTCATGCATAGCCTTCTTTAGCATTGCTTGGGAATCTCATGTATTTGGTTCTTTTGATGTTCACCATTCAAATTGCCATCAATCCCCTAAATCCTTCAATTGAAACACATATGTTTCAAAGCTTTTAAAATATTTTCAGCAGATGCACTTGGTAAACCTTCTTCTCCACCCTTTGAAGGGTCGACCATGTGCTTTAATGTGGCTCAAGCCACTTCAAAATGCATAAAATGTGATCATTGAATTATTTGGTGCAACCTTTGATCATTTTCCTCATTGATTCCTTTGGTAAAAGAGGTTTGTTTGTTTCATTTCATGGAAACTCAAATGGAGCACTATTTCCTTCAATTTTTACTTCATGACATTAATGCCTTCTGGAATCACTCAGCCAATCAAGCTATTTGCTATGTGTATGCTTCCACAATTCACTAGCATATTCCATTAGAGCGTTCACAATTATAACAATGAATCCTCCACCCTACATGCTTTGATAGATGCACACATCAACAGAAGTAATCATACAAATGCTTTGTAATTCATTTTGTTACAAATGGATTGTTCTCATTTGTAATATTGCAACATTTAAGACACCATAAAAGTGCAAAGCATGTCAGGCCCCATGTGGCTCGACTAATTTTTTTTTCATTTTGAAACAAATTTTATGCTCAAATTGTTCTAAGACAACATCTGAATGCATTTGGAATGAAAAAATGAAATGGATTTTCAATAAAAACCGCTTTCTGACATGTTTGCAAAATGAGCAAAACTAGCCAAGTAGGCTCTGGAATCGCCATTCAAAATTGGGCAAATGACCTCCTGGAGTCATGAAAACTAGTAGGCATGTAGTCATCTAACCCGAGAATTAAATGCACTATATGGCTCAAAAAAAGGAGTAACGAGGTGAAAGATATTCACTGTCAAAGTTGCTTAGTTGTACTTGCTACAACAATCAGCTGTTCTGAGCCAATTAAAACTGATCAAATCACCTTGTCCCAAAAATACCAAATCAACTCCTAGTGAGTTGCAACTAGAGACACTGGCTCATTTTCGTATAGAGAACATGTGTGCAAAAGGGATTTTCTTGAATCATCATTGATAAAAAGATATTGAAGGTCAAAGTTGACCTCTCATAAAGGTTTCAGAAAATGCAAGTGCAAAATCGGAGAAATTGCATTTGGTTTTGATCTGCTAAAAATAGCAAATCAAATCATGAGGCTTTGAAACCTAACATGTGAGCTCATCTTGGTATGGAGAATGGAGAAAAACATTTTTTTTGACATGAAAGTCAACTAGTTGCAAAATATAAGCTCAAACGGGAGACTACTTTGCAAAACTGAAAGTTTGCAGACAACATAAAAGTGCCAAAACCCTCCAGCTTCACTTTTTGAAACCCTGACAAAACTTATCATTGGAAGCTGAAAATAGACATGTACGTTCACATAGGACACATGAGTGGGCCTGCAGATGGGTTTTTCTTGACAAACAACTGGCTTTAAAATATGACCTTCCAAAGTAGGTCACTTAGGCATATTGATCAGTTGCACTTTTGAAAGTGCAAAGGAAATTTTTTCGAAATGGGCACTTAAAATTTTCAAAATTTGAGAGTTCCATCAGATAGTCATCAAGTTTTTTGGGTACCTATGCATCAGTGAGTACAATGTTAGTAAGGTCTATGACTACTAGACTCCTCTAAGGCCAATGACCTCCATGGTCATCGTGAGATAGTAGTGAGATCGAGATCTAATTGAATCTCTTTGTAGAATATCTAGTATCCCTAATCCCCTAGCCTCCCACATGAGAGGCTCAACATGCTCTTGGTCTATGCAGTCCTTGTTTGTCGGTATCCTTGTGACCTCCTCCCATAGCCTTGAGACCTCTGCCCGTAGGTCACTCTCCACCCTACTATCGATAGTACCTAGAGAAGCTAAGACCGTTGTAAGCTGTGCATGGATCTCATTAGCATGACTAGTGGTCCTCTAATAGGATATACCCAATCTCTCCATAGGCTCAAAAATATTTGCATTTGAATCCATCGAGAGTGGGGGCACGCACACCTTAAGGATATCATCCTCAGGACGTAGCAAAGGGACTAGTGTTGAAGCTACTCATTGATAAAGGTCACACCACTCTCGTGTAAATCCTACAAAATGGAAATCATAAAGAACATTAGTAACCATCATAATCATATATAAAGCAAGTGCATAAAGATAACTAAATATAGTGAAATAACATAAATCATCTAAATATCACCTAGATCACTGGTCTGTGAATCAGGGTATGTTTGTACGACGATGGTCCCTCCTTGTGATGATGATGTGGGTGGTCTACTACTGCTAGCCTCCCCACATTCGTGTGTATGGAACTCTGACCTAATGGTGGCATGTGGCCTGTCCGATCTGATAAGGGGTACCTCCATACTATTGGATGTCGCTAGATCCTCCTCTGTCTTAACAGTGTCTTCACTCATGGGCTAGGTAGCATCAACATCCCCATCAGCCTCCTCCTATCCTCATAGTCCTCATCCTACTCCTTCTCATCTGCATCTACAAATATGTTGGGTGTGGAAACATCATTATTCCTAGTTTCATCTATGTGATCATAATCTATGTCCTCTCTACAACCTGGAGTAGGTTCGACAAAACCCATAGGGTTATGCAAAGGGAACATAGTGGCTGGCCTCCCTATAGTCCACCACTCATGTAAGCCTAATTGGTACCTATTTCATTAGCCTTAGAATTTGGGGGTAGGTTAGGGTCTTCATCATCTCAATCACTAAAGTATACATCATCCCTCATGAGATGGTGGTCATCCTCGGGACTGGTGGCACTATGTGTTAATTATTGGAATGCTGGTGTAGAATGTGGAGCCACCCGAGTATACCCAAAGTATCTCATCACCCTATCATAGTAAAATGGTATGACCACATAGTCATGTTGGATAAACAAAAATTGATCCATCTACAATTTGTGCATCTCAAGTTGGTGATCCACCCACAACGGTATTCACTAATAGGGCCTCTAGTAGATGTCATCCTCATCTAACTAGTCAAAAGTAATCCTCCAATATAATAAATCTCCCTCCTACAAAGGCCATCTAAGGGGGTAATTGAACACCCTCAACTCACCTGCAGCTACTATAAAAGGAAATCAAGTGGGCCTGGTACATGTAATATGCTCAAAGCATCATATCTAAAGTAGAGTACAATGTACAATGCTCTGTAGCTCTCATAAGTAAAAGTGATTGAGATCATAGCATAAATGAGCAAGCATGATGCGACCCAATTCATAAACGGTCTACTACTGCTCCATCCGTCTGATAGTGTGCACGAAGCCACCATCTAAGTGTGCCCCTCGACCATTTAGAAATAATATAAATGCCAAGGTAGTGATCATAATCCACTGCAAGAGTGGTGACCACACATTTAGGAGCCATTTAAGCTCCACATGCGGTATGATAGTCGAGCATCACATAGGCCACTCTACACAATAAAAAAATATCTTCTCTCATCTACGTGAAGGATCTATCAGTAACTAGTTGTACATGCTCGTTGTAAGGTCAAAAAATGCAAGTTTGAACCACAAGAGGTTTCTAAGTTCTCACAACATTTTTTGCTAATGTACAAGGTCAAATGATGAATTTAAACGTTCTTCTCTTCTGGCACTGCCAGACCTAGGCGGGTATACCTATGTGAATGAAGCAGATTTGAATTGTATTTATTCCCTAAAGCAATCTATCCACAATGGTAGTTGGGAGTGGATAAATGGTGTTGGTGTAATTAAATGTCTTGTACCTTGTCCTAGGTCATGATTACACCTTAGTTAAGTTTACTTAGGGACCACATAGAAGGTTGTTGGAGATTTTCCACCTTTTGTGGACTTGACATCTCATACCTCATCACTTCCACCTTTTGTGGACACATCATGTGATTATCTCTCCACCTTTTGTGGGTGATCCACCTTTTGTGGAGATTATCACATTATCTTTTTCCACTTTAGATGGAGTGATAACTCTTCATTGTTGTCACATGTCATAAGATTACGACACTTGTCATAATCTTATGCCCTCCTATGTTCTCACCTTGGCTATATATCCAAGGGGTCTCATAGCATTGTATTGAGCATTGTATTGCATATCATATTATTGACATTGAATACAATTTATTCTTGTCACATTATTTTCTCTCTCATTTGTGCTTTCTATTAGGCCTCTAGATCTTGGGTGGCTACCTTCATAGCCAATTCTTACATGGTATCAGAGCTTTTGGAGTGCCTTTAGTTAGTCTTTTGGAGAGATTTTTGGAGGGTTCCATTTTTGGCCTTATGTTGCAGGTGCATATTGGGAGCTTGTTGCATCAGATCTGAGCTCACCATTGCATCCAGAGTGTCCAAGATAGTCAGATTTTCCTTTTGTTTCATCTCAGTTGGATATCGGAGGCCAAATCTACAAAGGGTTGAAGATCGGAGGTGGTTGCCAGATCCAGGAGGTAGCTACCACTTTGGAGCATTTTCAGCGAAAAAGGACACTGCCATTGTGTTCAGAAGGGTCAAGAACCTATAAATCGACTGTCAATTCGTC
>VDFB02358794.1:0-23444 GCA_007258455.2 Sequoia sempervirens
TGATTGTGATGGTAGTGATGGTGGTAGTGGTGATGAGGAGGATGATGATGATGATGGAGATGAAAAGGTTGGTGATGATGGATGAGGGGGAGACAATGGTGGGGATGGTGGGGGACGGGGTCACTAAGTGAAATAGAAAAGAGGAGATCTACAAGTGTAGCTTGAGGGTATGACATTAGAGAGAGATTGGCTCCGTTAGGAGCAAGATCAAGAGAGGAAGGACCATCTAGAGGTAGTAGGAGAGAGGGATATGACACAGGCCGATGTGGTCCATTTATAGGGATAGATGGATGGATATCTTGCCATACTGATGGTTGAGAGGGATGTAGCTAGAGTAGAGGCAATGACATTGACAAGTGAGATAGATGCAACCAGGGTGGAGGTGGTTAGGCTACATGCAATATTAGATGGAGGGGCTAGTGGGGGATTAGGTGGAGGAGATGATGGGCAAGTGGTAGCTATCACAACAGAGTGAGATCAGTTGAGGAGAGATGTGGAGAGACTATGGATAGAGTGGGATGTACCTTGTGACTTGCTAGGTGATAGCAGGTTAGCAATTGGCTTTGTAGAGGTTGTTTGAGCTACTTGAGAGGAAAAGCGGTGGAGGAGGGTATATGAGGAGGTAGTGCCACTAGATCGGAGGGTTGACAATGTTACCATTAGTAGTAGATCACATGAACTAGCATGGTTAGGGCCATCGATGTCTATGATTCCTCCACGACCACCATGGAGAGATGAACAACCATTGTAGAGGTTACTTGATAAGAATTCAGATGCAAGAAGCACAAGATAATGTAGATTGATTATGAATTTTTGGATTTTTCCCCATGATGGGCTTGGCTTCTTTTTGTACACATGAGATACTTTTGTACATGTTGTATCATAACATTATATTTTGATATATGATATTTATGGATTTGGTCTATATGATATATGCAGATGATGTTATATGTATGTCTACTCATTATGGTATTATCATGTATTATGTAGGATGTTGATTGATTATGCATGTGATGTGATTTATTTTTATTAATAGTGTATGGTTATATGGTTATTCTAGATGATTTTTATGTATTATGATTCTTGATTATTTCATGTATTTATTGACATTTGAAGAATTTATCTAAACTTTGTGATGTAGGTCTTGACAGCGAAGGACTTATGTGTTCGTTAATTGATGGATAGATGATAGTGATGAAAGGTTGCTACCCATCTTAATTTGATTATTTGGTATAATCCCAAGTCCATTAATAGAATGTATGGTATTACATGTACTAAAGCTTTCCTTTGATGGAGGTTTATGATTTAGCTTTCAATCTTGTGATGGCAGTAGCCTATGTTTTCTTCACTTTTGTCTCTTCACTGTGATGGGTGGATGTTTTTATTTGCAGAGTCTGTAGTCAGTTTTTTTATAAAATTCATGGTAAATGCTTAAGTGGGAATGAATTTTTATGCATATGATGGATGGATTAATGATGCCTATGTTTCTATCACATTCTTATGATGTGAAGTTATTTTCTTATGTTAATGAATTCATATTTCATATATGATGTCTAATGGGATGTGTATGAATGTCATGCCATTGATAACACCTAATCTTGTAACTTGGATGTTAGCTTGTTTACATTTAATTTTGTATTAATATTGGTTTGTGTGAATAATTTGCAATGACTAATTTTCATCACGATAAAATAATTAGGAGGGAGCAAAATATTTCTTAACCAAAGTTGTTAATAGTAATAGGTTCCTTGTGATAGTTTTCCCTCTCTTAGTCATTAGTTCATACATGAATATAACATCACATCAATGACCTTTTTTATAGTTCTATACTCAAAGTTCCCTTATCAAAATCATGTGAGTATAGGTGTTAATGTTTTTTAGTGTCATGATATGTTATTTACTCTACTCTAGGTATATAGGAGGGGACAAGGGGGATTGAGTTAGATGGAAATATGGGGGAGTGGATGGTTAGTTTGTGTTAGGAAAAGAGAAAAAGGGGAATGGGAGGATTATGCTAGAAAAATATGGTGAGAAATCCTTAAATTTGATATAGCAAAGGACATTATGCCTCAGTGGTATAAATGACCAAAGGTTCCATAATGTACCTTACATGTACTTTGAGACTCACAAAATTCCATTTATCTAACTAGTTCATTCTTAGCTAGTTCTCCACTAAAGTTCTCTTCACACTAGCTTAACTTTAAATAGGGACAAGGTGGTTGAGCTTTAATGAAATGAGTTGTCACACCTCATAGGATGATTTTTTTTTCATAATTTGGTTACATCTATCTCTCCCCTTAGCCTATATAAGAAAGGAAATTCCCTTTGTAATAACACACTATTCATTCCAATTCTCAAGCTCATAGAAGATTTGCATTCTTTTGAGAGGAATACAGTTTATTCTTTCTCATATCTTATTTTTGTATTTTCTTTCTTTCAGTCATTTGTATCTTGGGTAGGCTATTTGGAAAATCTTACATGGTATCAAAGAAAAAATGAATTGTGGGTTAGCAATATATTAAGAAATTTGGGAGTGTAGAGCATTTTTTTCAAAGCATTGAGTATGCTCTTCTCTTCCATCCTTGGATGATCTAGAGAATCAGAAAATTATGGAGAAAATATCATTTTTTAGGGGGTTCATACATTGAATTGTTAGTTTTAGGTCTTATGAAGCTTCCTGAAGAACTTTTGAGCTCACCATTGAGTCCAAAGTAGATAAGAATGTCATATTTTCCCTTTATTTCACCTAAATCAAACATCAAATGCTAGATTTGTAGGAATTTGAAGTGGGAGGTTTGTTACCAAATCCAATAAAGAACTGCCATTTCTGAGTACTCTCGGTCAAATCTGACCCCACCATCATGCTCAGAAGGTTTGAAAATGCTAAAATTGACTATTAATTTGTTGATTTTGGTTGAGTTTGCAAAAAAAAAATTATTTTTCAAAATCTAAACATTTAAAAAAAATAAAATTCATATGTTTAGAAAAAACGTAACTTTAAAAAAAAACATAGCTTTTTGAAAAATTAGTGCAAGCATAAATATGGGGACCCATGGAGTCTCGTGCCCTTTAATGGGCTACCATAATGCTATTCATAAGTTTAAAAAAAAAGGCTTGCATTTAATTAAAGTTCCTTCTCACTTTTATAAAGCTTTTTTTTTTTAATAACTCACACATGGGGTGTAGGGGCCATGGCCCTCCCACTATTAATTGCTTTTGAATGTTAAAAAAAAAAGAGTTTTATAAAGTGTTTTTAATAAAACATTTTAAATAAAGTTTTCCTTTAATTTTTTTAATTAAAGTTTTTTTAATATTTTAAATAAACTTTGTTATTAGATTTTTAATAAAAAATTTAAAATTAAAAATTTTATTAATCTTCTCTTACTAAAAGTTTTAAAATTTAATAATTTTTTTTTCTTTATTAATATTTTTAATAAATTTTTTTATAATGTTTTTTAATTAAATTTTTCATTAAGTTTTTTTTTTTTTTAAATTCTCTTTAATAAGTAAAATTGGAAAACATTTTTTTTGCTTGACTGCCAAGCTTTATATTGTACCTTCATGGAATTCTTCCATCTGGAAGCCAACATGGGCCAATTATCCCTAAATTTATTGCTACATCCCAAAGGGAGGACATATTTAACACTCACATTTGGTTGTCAACTTCAGAGTTGATTTTTGCTTAGCATCTTCATCAAAGTTTCCAGATTTGCATTATTGATGTTTTCCAAATAACTCATGTATATAAAAGATGTTATATATGCACTAAAATAAAGTGCCAAAATCTAGTCACTTTAGTGTAATCTACCAAATCTTTTATATTGAAAGCTTCTTAGGATTGATCTATGTATCAAGAGTTAGTTCCTATATACACAACAAATGTAGTGGTTGGTTACCCATGCATTTTAGTGTGATGGACTAGATACCATATAGACACTCTTGTTAAGAAATCAATCTCCTTCTATTTAGAGGGTTAGGTTCTACATCCAGAGACTTGGTACCTATATTGTCAACTTATATTTAGTTGAGTAGTGTCCAAAATTAGTGATAGTCATATAGACTATGCACCAAATTGGCAATTTTGAGCATTTGAGAGTATCTAGTTGATAATTGTGCAGTGTTCTCTTTGATTCTAATCTTATTCTTGTTGAAGTGTTGGATTCATCAATAGTTACAACTTCCTCATCTATTTTTTGGAGTTTGAACATTAGTGGTTAGGAGTTTTGTTCCCAATGGGCTTTCTCCTTTCCTATTTTTGTAAATGGGTACATTTAATCCTCTTGCTCCATCTTCGCATTTGTATGCTTTCACAGTGACAAATTCTATAGATACTCATGGGTTGACAGTTTTGACTTGATCTCCATTCATGTTGACAACTTTTGCAGTGGTACTTGACTCCTTATATCAGTGCTTGTCATCATTTGGCATCTTTTGGAGTAACATTTGGAGGACTTACCATCATCTTTGGCCAATGCTCTACATTAGTCTTCACATTGTTCTATTGTCACTTTCTTTAGTTAATATTGTGATTCCTGGCATTGTGACATTTTAATCAATTCCAGAGACATTCATTTTAGGAATATGAATATATCCTACATGTATTATTCTCTTCATAAGGGAAGGAATGTTGTTCAACGATCCTGAAACATCTTCAAAGTTTTATGTCGAGCATCCACACTAGTGTAGGATATTGTATATTCTCTAGGTTCACTTGACATTCTTTGTTCATTCTCTCTTATGAGGGGACATTTTCCTCACATGGGGTTTTGTTCTTCACATTTTCTAGAGAGCATTTTCATTGTTTTCTCTCTTTTGGAGATGATTTTTGTCCCACTGGGTTTTCTCCTTTTCTCTATTTATGAGAGATTTATATGTACATGGTTATCTCATCATGCCTAGTAGTCGGGACCCATATTTGCATCTTTGCATTGTATACTTCTCCCTAAGTTGCACTTAAGAGGGTTGTTAGTGTGAAAAGGGTACTTTATCTAACTAGTTCATTTCTTAGCTAGTTCTCCACTAATGTCCTCTTCACACTAGCTTAACTTTACATAGGGATAAGGTGGTTGAGCTTTAATGACATGAGTTGTCACACTTCACATGATGATAACACTTGTCATAATCTAGTTATATCTATCTCTCCCCTTGACCTATATAACCAAGGCATTCCCTTTGTAATAACACACCATTCATTCCAATTCTCAAGCTCATAGAAGCTTGGCATTCTTTTGAGAGGAATACAGTTTATTCTTTCTCATATCTTATTTTTTATTTACTTTCCTTCAGTCATTTGCATCTTGGGTAGGGTATTTAGAAAATCTTACAATGTGCAAAAAAAATATTATACCTAATCACTAAATGATTTTTAATGACCTTAGTGAATCATAGCGGGGATTGTATAGTGGACCAGAATGTTTTAATCCCTCTAGCTAAGGCATAAGAAATCATCAGCAAATCAAGCTAATCACAAACATGCCATACAAAATGACCCATGTCTACTTTGTACCTTGTTGTTGGCACACCAAGATATGAAAGGATCTAGGTGGCCCCCCAACTTGGTGAAGTTGTAGGTTCATGATCACAACAATAAATCCCAAAAAGAAAAAAAGAGAAAAAAATTCCAAATCTCTTGCCAAAGATAAGACTGGTAAATGTTGTCGAACCAAGGAAGGATTCATCCTATCAAGCAAAGTTGGAGGGGATTGTGGTGGGGGGCAAGTGAAGTGGTGAGATGATTTTAGGGATGATGTTGATATTTTGGCATTAGGGGTCTATTTGTGCATGCATGTTGTTTGATTTTTGTTATGTTTGACTCCAAATGATGTGGGCAGTATTTGTGAGTTTTTATTATGGGATAGTTATGATTGGTGAATGAGAAAATAGGCATGTTGAAGAATTATTCCCATTACACATGATAGAGTGGGGTGATGGGAGGGATTGGATGGATGTACTTGTGGCCAATTCACACCTTATATAAATTCCATCATATAAAATTCATGAGTGTGTTGGGTTACATGCATGGTAGGCTTGGTAGTGCAAATCCTTTGTGCCAGCCATAAATTCAAAAATTCCATCATATTGTATGGATGTGTATGGTGGGCTCAAAAGTTCAAATCCTTCGTACCAACTAAGAAAATTTTGATGGCATGATGCTAGGGTAGTCCATTTTTCAGACAAAATTTATCCAACAATAAAATAATCATGTGAGACTTATCATAGGTATGGGTGGTGCATGATGGTGATAATCATGCAAGCTATCTTATTTATTATAGGTGAGAGGGATGAGTGACATCAAGGGGGAAGTAGGAATATGGTATGTAATGTGCATATGATAGGTGAGAAGTTCTTTGAAATCAAGTGATGTGCTCCAAGCCATAGTTGATAGGGTGGGTGGATTTATTGCAGATGGAAAAAGTGACCTAATAGATGGTGGACATGACCTTATACATGGTGCCTATTTTCTAGGTTTTCACCATGGTACTTTCCCAAGGTGCCACAAAGTGGTTTTCACCATAGGATGGATTATTTCTCTTTACTATTTTTTAATTTTTGATTTTTTTGATTTTTTTGATTTTTTTGATGTTTTTGATTTTTTTTTGTTCTTCTTATGTGAAGAATTTTTTGAGATGGATAATATTCATAGGCTCTTTAAGGAGCTCTCCTTCCATGTTAGCTAACTGATATGCTCCTGATCCATATTTTTTCATGACAATGTAAGGGCCAAGCCAATTAGGTTCAAACTTTCCCTTCTTTTCTCTTTCTTCCAGGTTACACTAATTTTCCTTGAGGACAAGATCTCCAAGGGAAAACTCTCTAGGCTTGATCTTCTTTGAATTTCTATGAATCTAGTTTTTATAAGCTTTAAGGTGATTGAAGGGATTTAAACATTTTTCATATAGAAGCTCAAGCTATTGAAGAGGTGCCACATGATATTATTCATCATCAATGATATGTAGAGAGATTTTCAATGATGGGAGCTCAACCTCTATTGGAAAGATAGCTTCAACACCATATACTAGGGAATAGGGAGTGGCTATAGTAGGTATGTGAATACTAGTACATGTTGTGTGGTCTCACAACATGCACCAAGATTGTAAGACTTGGGGACCCCAAGTGAAAACTAATGCTTATGGTAGGTGTTGGCTAGTTGGAAAGATCATTGGAAGTGGAAAGAAAAATAAATTTTATTAAAAGAGTACTTCATAATTCAAGTGTTTCGGGTATTGGGTACTAGAACCGAGAAGGCTAGAAGTGTAAAAGAGGTAACACAAGGTGTTGAGTAAAGTGTTTCAGTCTAGGATAAAAGGTCTAGTAAATATGGATATTCTGGTAAAATACGAGGTCTGAGAAAATTATGGTAAAAGCTAAAGTAGTGGGTACCAAGTATCTGGTAACAATGCAAAGTAAAGTTTAAAAATTTAATGTATCTGAAAGGTCCGATGGTCCGATAACCCAACTAAAGGAATAATTACACAATAATATATGATTCTTTATTTTTGAAAGTGTGTTATTTATGATGAATTTTAAATGATGATTAATTAATGATGGTTTTATTTACATGATATTTTTATGAATGTTTCAAAAGGGATTTAATAGTTGGAATTAGTGATTGTAGTAGAAGCAGATTGTGATGCAAAGTTTGGGTATGGTATCAATGTGTAGATGAGGGTTTACCTTTGTTGAATTCATTTGCAATTCTCTTGCTAGTTGTCATATTACACGTGCCTTGATGCGATTCATCCCTTGGATTTCCTCTCATGTATTTGTCTATTCTTCTTGTTTCTTATTTCTATAAAAGGTCGAGAGATATTTCTTTTTAAGTTAAGTTCAAAATTTGTGGATGTTGGAAGAGCCAAAACTTCTTTAATTTTTGTTCTTTTTCCCATTTTCTAAATCATTTCATATTAAAAACTTGTATGCACATAGAGATTAATCAATATCAAAGCCAATTTGAAAGCTACCTATCTCATGAATCTTTTGTAGCTAGTTTGTTTGTTCAACCGGACAAGACTGTATGTTGTGTCATTTAAGGGTGCATATAAAACCAACTTAGTGTCCAAACTAAATAATTTTCTTTAAAAAATTACACCATTGTATGCCTAGCTATGAAACAATCTAGTGAAGTATAGAGCAGTATGCTTTTATTTGATTAATTCTTAGGGAATTCATGGAGAATACCTGAGAGAAATTTTATTGTTCAAGTATTTTGATGCTTTATTTTAGATTATATGTTAAATTCTAAAAACGTTCCAAAAAAGAGATGAATGAATGGAAATATTATTGCAAATTTAGCATTTTCATGAAATTGTGGAATGCTTAAAGCTAAACCTACTTAAGAGATAGCAAAGTTGTTTGATTTTCATGAAATATTATTGCAAATTTAATGATTTCATGAAGTTGTTTAATAATTGGATTGGAAATCTTTCATTTGTGTCTTATGATTCCTTTAAAACTGGAGATAACCATATACTATTGGAATGTGTTGAGATGATATTGATTGCTTGTTGTGATTAATGGTTGTCATTGATGTCAAAATATCTTGGTTGTTTGATCAAAGTTCTATTTTGGTGCCTTGGTGATCTGGATTTGGCCTGGTTTTAGATGTCAAGATGTAAATATCTATTTTGGGTTGTATTTGTCCTATTCTCATTCCTCCTGTAACTCAATAAGATACATTATTTTGGGTCTGGGCCAATCTAGTAGTTGGTTAACGTGCTATGGCACATGATTTACATTGTAATGTGTATATCTTACTCTTTGGTTCTGAATATCATGTAGCGTGTTGATTTAAGTGAAGAGGCTATGTTTGGTCCACATTTCATTCCTCTCCACCACATGAATGTTTTTGTGGTGACCTTTTTCAAATTGTTTATGGCTGACTTGGAAGACTATGAAATTATATTTGTTTGACTTGAGAGATTATGGAAGCATGGAATGATATAAGAGTGGATTTTGTTTGAGGAAAGAAAGTGTGATGAATGTGAACTTGAATATCTAGAAATTGTGAAGTGTGAAAAAGTGTATAACTGGAGGCAACATATAGTGATATTTTATTCAGTGTTTGTTGGTGGCAGTGCTTTTAGTGGTGGATTTTCTTTCATCTTTCTTCTATTGGTAGTGAGCCATTTTCTATAGGTAGTGAGCCTTTCTCTTTTGGCAGTGAGCCTTTTTTGTATCTTTAGCTATAATAGCTGAGTAGTGAGCCCAACCGGCAGTGAGCCACCCTATAGTGAGCAACTTGGCAGTGATCCCTTGTAAAAATCACCTTAACCAATGCTTTATAATTGAGAATTATTATTCTTCATGGTTTTTCCCTTCTTGGGTTTTCATGTAAATTTTGGTGTTCATTGTGCATGGTGTTGTTTTGTGTTTTCATGTTCATTAATATCTGATTGATTTAAGTTTTGATCCAGATTAATTAAAGTCAAGAAAATTGTTTTATAATAACTGATTCACCCCCCCTCTCAGTTATCTGGACTATTCAACAATTGGTATACGAGCTTTGGTTCCTTGAAGAAGAGCTTAACCGCTTGGGGTAGATACGATGGTGCACAAACTAACAATTCCAGTGTTTGATGGATCTAACTATAGTTTTTTGGAAAGTGTAGATGAGAAGTTATCTGATCTCTCTAGGGTACAAGACTTGGAAAGTTGTTGAGAAAAAATATGTTGAACCAGTAGTTGGCCCTAGTTTTGTAGATGATATTTTAGCTTATGAAGAGAATGAAAAGGTAAGGTATGTAATATTTAGTGGTTTTTCTAAGACTGAGCTAACAAAAGCTATTTCATTGGGCACTGCTTATGAAGTTTTGGAAAATTTGAAAGAAATATATGAAGGAAATGATAGAGTCAAATTATCAAAGAAGTTGACAGCTAAGTGCAGATATGGAAAATTGAGGATGGAATAAAGTGAGGATATAGCTAGCTAATTTCAGAGACTTGATAGTGTAGTAAATGAAGTCAAAAATCAAGGAGGGACTCTGATAGACAAAGATATAATGGAGAATATTTTGATGACCCTACCAAAAAGCTACAGTGACAAGATCTCAGCTATTGTAGAAGTTTATGATCTGAAAAAATTCACCAGAGAGAAACTATTTGGAACTTTGACCACATTTGAAATGAGGAAATTTGGAAAAGAAAAAGAGAAATCAGAAACAGTCTTTAAAGCCATAAATATAGAAGAAGATCTGGATGATGAAAGTTCAGAAGATTTGGAAGCAAATTTCACAAGAAAACTGAAAAGAGGTACCGACAAGTACAAAGGTATGTTACCTCTTAAATGTTTTAGATGTGGAAAGATTGGGCATATAACAACTAAGCGTCTAGAAAAAGGAACAAGGAAAAAGTTTTAAAAGATTAACAAGAAGGCCTATTATGTTAATGAAAATTTTAGCATTTTAGATGATGAATCAGATTATGAGGATTGTTTGTTTTTGGTGGAAAAGGATGAACCTATATTTGATATCTCTAACATTTGCACTAAAGTTGCATTATTTGTTAAAAGAAATAGAGATGAAAGGCTAATTGATAGTGGATGTTCAAATCATATGACCAGTGATAAAAGAAAGTTTGTGAAGGTTGAGAAATATGATGGAGGTTCTATTGGATTTGGAGATGATAAAACAACACAGATTGTTGGAATTGGTTCTATTACCTTTGATGGAAAAATAACACTAACAATCTTTACTATGTGAAGGGTTTATATCATAATCTTTTAAGTGTTGGACAGATGTACGAAAATGGCTATAATGTGGTGTTTCAAGATGATGGTTGTGAGATCCGAAAGAGATCGAGAACTGTTATTGTAGCTAGAGAAAGAACAAGTGGGAATATGTATCAGATAGAAGGAGTTACAAAAAGATTATTAGTATCTTAGTCCAATGATAGTTGGCTTTGGCACTGGAGGATGTGTCACATCAATTTCTATAACTTGGTAAGAATAAGTTCATCAAGGGAAGTCAGAGATTTTCCAAGATTGACCAAACCAGATAACACTATTTGCAAAGGATGTCAAGAAGGAAAGAATACCAGAGAAAATTTTCAAAGAAAAGGAGAATCATCTACTGGTTTGTTGAACCTTTTACACAATTACCTATGTGGTTCGACCAAAGCAAGAAGCTTGCAAGGTGAGAGATATTTCATGCTTTTAATAGATGATTATTCCAGATTCACTTTGGTTGCATTTTTAAGCGAGAAATCAAAAGATCTAGAAAAATTCAATATTTTCAAGGCAAGAGTTGAGAATGAAGTTGACAGAAGAATCAAGTGTTTAAGATCTGATAGATGAGGAGAGTTTACTTTTGATGAATTCAAAAAATTATGTGAAAAACATGGCATTAAAAGACAACTATCTGCCCCTAGAACACCTTAGTAGAATGGTGTAGTGGAAAGAATGAACTGGACAATTCAAGAAGCAACTAGAACAATGATCATGGAAGTAAAATTGCCATAGGTCTACTGGAGAGAAGCGATATACACAACAGTATACACTCTTAACATAGTACTATTTCAGAGGAAATATGGAAAGAAATCATACAAGCTATCGCATGGAAGAGCTCCCACAATAAATTACTTCAAAAAAATTGGAAGCAAATGCTACATCTAGAGAGATGAGGAAAATCTTGGAAAGTTTGATAGTAGAGCTAATGAAGGCATATTTTTGGGTTACTCTACAAGAATCAAAGTGAACTAGTGTTACAATAAGAGACTGAACAAGATGGTTGAAAGCACAAATGTTAAAGTAGATGAATATGTTCAAAGAATTCTTGACAGGCATATTGAATATGAATTAGATAACTTAGATGACAAAAGGGAGAAGGATAAGAAAGAAGAAGAAGAAGAAGAAGAGACAATGGAGGCTCTCAAAACTAAAACTAAGACTCCAAGGTATGTACAGAAAAACCACTCAAAAAATTAGATTATTGGAGATAAGAATAAGGGAATCATCACAAGAAGCAAAGCATCTAAAGAGTAAGTATTATTGTGTTCACTCTAAAAAACTAAGCCAAATACTGTAGAGGAAGCATGCAATTATTAGAATTCGGTGAAGGCAATGAAGGAAGAGCTTGATCATATGGAGAAAAATTAGACTTGGGAAATTGTGCATAGATCAATAGAGAAAAATGTAATTGGAACAAAGTGGGTATTCCAAAATTAGTTGGATGAAAACATAAAGGTAATGAGAAACAAGGAAAGATCACTTTGCAAAGGTTACACATAAATCAAAGGTATTGACTTTGATGAGACCTATGACCTTGTTGCCTTGATGGAAGCAATCCAAATGTTCTTAGCTTTTGCAGCTTTTAAGGATTTCAAAGTCTATCAAATGGATGCAAAATAAACATTTTTGAATGGAGAACTGAAGGAAGAATTCTACATTGAGCAACCAGAGGGATTCAAGTCCAAAAATTACCTAGATACTATTTGTAGGTTGAAGAAGGCCTTATATGGATTGACATAGGCACCTAGAGCCTAGTATGGAAGATTAGACAAGTACTTGATTGGATAAGGAGATTAGAAGGAATCTACTAATAGTAATTTATACTATAGAACTCACTCATAAAAAATATTGATTGTTGTGGTTTATGTTGATGACATAATTTTTGGAGGAAATGATGATATGCACAAAAAATTTGTAGATGAAATGCGGAAGGAATTTGAGATGTCTATGCTAGGTGAGTTGAATTTCTTGCTTGGATTACAAGTAAATCAAAATAGCAAAGGAATTTTCATTTCTTAGTCCAAGTATACAAAAGAACTATTGAAGAAGTTTGGGTTGGATAACTCTAAACTAGTTTGTACACCTATCATTACTGGATGTAAGTTGACAAAAGAAGATGATTCACCTAAAGGTGATGCAAGTATGTACAAGTCAATGATTTGAAATCTGAGTTGCAAGAAAAAAGGGTAAAACAAAGAAAAGAAAATTCAACATATTGGCATTGAAATTTAGCGGGCACAAAAAGTGAGCTTGATTCTTAGATGAGAATTGCAAGAAAGAAGTTGTAGAGCATTTGTTTGATTACAAACAATGGGAGGTGGGTTAATTCAAAATGAACCCATGGTGCATGATGTTTTATTGTAGGATGTAGAATGCCTAGCCAAATTTAGGAACTGTGGATGGTTATATTACTTCATGGAGGCTAGATGGCTTTGATGAAAGCATTGCTCTTGAATTCGCCTAGACATTTTTAGAAGGGAAAGCCACAGTAAAAGGGTTGGAAGTTGTGGAAATTGAGGAAATAATTGCAGAGGTTATAGGGTTACCTGGTGATGGCAAAAATTACCCTACCTCCAGAGATGCTAGATCAACCAGGGCCAAGTTTACAGAGCCAAATGACCCCCCATTGAGCATTGATAAATAGGGTGCAAAGAGAATGTCTTTGCCTAAACCATGGAAGTAGATAGCCATTTATGTTATCAAATACATCACCTATGAGGGTCGCCAATCAAATTTGCATTTTGTACACTTCAAGCTTTTGAATCACATGAGGTAGGGAAGGAGGATGAATGTGCCCAACATGTTATACAATCTTCTCTCAATCATGGCAGTTGAGACCCAAAAAGGTAGGGATAATTTTGTTTCCCATCATTGTCTGATTAAATTGTTGGTTGAAAAGTCTCTGGATGATGTATCTGCAATAACCTGGGAAGAATTTATAAATGTTGATCAAATTAGACTTGAGCACTTGCAACCTAGGGCTTTACCTCAACCCCATAGGTCTAGCAAGAAATTGAGTACAACTGAAGCCCCTCTTGATGCTTCAACCTTTGGTGCTAGCTCTTGTGTGAATCATCCTGCAGTAGAAGAAACCATAGAAATTAGTTCTTCTAGAACAGACACTCAAAAAAAGAAAGTTCTTCCTCTGATTCTGATGATGACATTCCACTTGAAACTCTAATGAAAACTAGGGCACAAAAGAGAGAAGTAGAAATGAGAAAAGGAAAGGAAAAAACACAACCTATAGAAAGAAAGGTGCCAAGTTCTAAAAAGAGGAAGGCTAACACTGTTCATCTTCCAGCCAAATGAAAGCATGAGAAACCTCCCAGGAAATCAAGACCAACTAGGCCTGTGATTGGTACACTTCTGTAGGAAAGCCCTAAGCCTAGTGAGACATCACATGAGGACCCTAAAGCTATAGTGGGGCAGGGGGATGTCGAAGAAGAAGATATATTTGGGAGAGAAACAAATATAACACTAGTCGATCTTGCTAACATTGTAGAAGATTTTGAGGAAAGTCAGGACTTCCTACAACATGAGCAAGAAGTCTTGTAGCCAGAATTCCTGTAGCAATAGCTAGAACTAGAGCAGGAGTTCCTATAGCCACACCAAGAACAAGAATGAGAGTCCTATAGCGTATGGAAAAAGAAGAAACAATACCCTTGTTGGAGCCTAAAATTTCGTGTGAAATTTTAGGTTCTTATGTGAAAAATATTGTTTCAACATGTGAAAAATATTGTTTCAACACCTCATGTCTTCAGGGCATATAGATTTGTTTCAGAAATCTCCAAGAAATTACACTTGGCAGGCAGGGTGCTAAATAACTAAAGAGAATTTCATAGAAGGAAATTGAAATATACTCGAGAGCTGATGTAATCGAAGATATATTGTATGCAAAAAGATGTCTGCAAATATTGTAGTTGTGATTACTTTTTAGTATTTCTGTCCACAATTGGAAGCATAGAAAATACAAAACTAAATGAAATGGTTTCCACGAGAGTGTAACAATGTATCAACATTGGTTAAGGAGTAATTTTCCCATCTGGAGGAGCATTGTGATAAAAGGTGCAGCAATTCCATCATTGGACTGGCATCATGTATCTTTACTAAGGGCTTGGCATTGTTTACTCAAGTCCATTCAGCTCTTTTCCAAAAAAAAAAAATCCATGGCCTGTGAGACTAATATTAGGGTTATCAAGAACCTTTGAGTATCTTGCAAGAGGAATTGTTTTGAAGGGCATGAACTTATTTCATAATGTTCTTTGGGAGATTGAAGGTTATCGCTCAATATCGAGCACCATTTCTAATGAAAGATCCTAATATAGACCTTTTGATTCCATGTGATGCAATTATAGGAGCTAAATAGTATCTTGTAATAATATCATGTGGTTTCGGTGCCTATGGTGATTTCCAAAAGTTTCTCAGGATTAGGAATGGAAGTAGATGAATTTATTGTATTCCCACGATGAAGAAACTGTTGACAATCAAAAGGGGAAGGGATGAAAGTACATCAATGGAAATGTTTCAAGATACCTCTATTTTGTGGTGTTTTGGGCTTCGACACTCAGTTACTAGAACTTACTATCTTCATCTTTATGCTTGCACTAAATACACAAACGACTTCCCTCTATTACCAATATGAAGGAAAAGTTTGAGTCTGAGAATCTATTATTGGCTTGGTTATCCTTTTGCGGGCCTTTATTCTTAGCATTTGGTTTCTTAGTCCCCAGTTGCTATAGCCTATCATACATATAAAGGGAACAAATTAAAGTTATTTGTTTGTCTGATTGTTGATAGTATTCTTCAAAAGATTTCTAAATTTGATGGATCTTCAACATCATATTAGGGACATCTACACAGAAATAAACCGCAGGTTGTGTTTGAGCATGAATATGTTCGCGATTAAAGTTTACGGAACATTGGAGAATTATTGCATCTTTAGCTCTTTGGTGGAATAAGTTAGATTAGAAACCATTTCCTCCCACAAACATTGATTGTTATTGGTGCTATAAGTTTGCAGCATTTGGATCTACTGTGTCATTTGGACTTCATGAATATCAACATAAAGCATCTCAAGAAGAACACCTGTAGCGAATGAAGGATGAAATACGAAGGTGAGTTGTGTAAAGAACTTCAATATACTCCAGCGAGAAACATATGAGCTATTCACGTTACATTGGCGAAGGATTTACATGGGCATAATGGATGAAAATTATTAGAGAGAACATACACAATGGGAACTTGAACAATTAGCTCAAGTATTGAAGCGCAATCATGCAAGAGTAAAAATGGAATACAGTATGAAGGGGTCAACAATGGTGCATATGCAAAACAAAGTAGTGCAATCCATGGAAGTATCTGCAAGTGATAGGTTCCTATCGATTGGGAATGTTACCATATGAAGAAAATGTAGATGAACTCCAGGCATCTTGTACAGACTAAAACCCTAAAAACCATACATAAGGAAAGAAAAACGTCATCAACAAGAGTAAACCAATCAGAGGGAGAATTTTAAATTACACTGATCTCATGTGTCATGCCAATGGAGACCTCATCAAGGAGAAACATTTTATTTCCACCGACAATCCAGGAAGGTAGCCATCGGGAGACATCTATTATCTAAGTGAGTCTTTCCGACTAAGAGGGTCACTTCGATGAAGTTTTCGGTGAAAGTCCCATCAATAGCCTTATAGAAAGATACTATAAAAGATATTCAACACAAGGAGGAGTATTGTCTAGCGACCAAATAATATATGTTACAAAGGTTGCCGCTGATAGCTAGAAAAAGGATGACTCAAATTGTATGATCTGAGGTGTCTGTTCTTCAGTAAAAGAGAGACAAGAAGCATAAAAGAGGTATTCAAAAGGCAATGAAAGGGGTCTCATGGAGATAAGTTCAAATTTTCGTAAGAAAGGCAATAGAAGTTTTCAGCTTTACTCTTCGACAATAAAACGTATTGCTAATGAGCTTTGTGCGCAGCCTACTACCAGCCGCGGCGAGCTCTCATTCACATGATTTTGAGGAGAAGAGGATAGAGCCGTATGTTGACTACTGCAAACATTTGAAGTGGTAGAACATGAACACAATTTTGGTGGAATCAATTACAATTAATAGGGTGATGAAGAAAATCAATTGGAAACTATAAATGAGGAGGTTATGGATCTTCAGGATTGGACATGGCTTCCATGGTTCATTTTCTGGTGTAGGAAAGAAACTTCATGCTATCACTATTCTCCTTGGTGTTCCTATGATAGGGCTCATATTATTGGAATCCTTGATGGAATGTAGAGGCTTGTATAACCTTATTTTGCGGGTGCATTAATAATTCTAGTGCCCTCACATTAATATTTCCTTGGGTGGAAGGTGTTGTAGAGATGTAAGGCAGAAATGGGGTCTAAGGTGATCGCGAGTGTGTTAGCTCTCAAAAGCTAGCGAGTTTGAGCAGCAAGAAGTTACCAAAGTTCTCCACAACATTTCGAGGAGTACATGGGACAAATGAATTGAACCTTCTCTTTAGGTGTTGCTAAACCTAGGCAGGTATACCTATTTGAATAAAGAAGACTTGACCTTTGTTCATTTCCTAAAGCAATTTACCCACACTCGCAAATAGGAGTGGATGAATGAGTTTTAATTTGGTATAAATTGTATAAGCAATATCAAGGCAAAAAATCAAATATGTTCATATGCAAAAATGAATGAAATTAAATAGAAAAATGGTAGAGACTAGTTCCTTATTGGGTATACAGAGTTCAAGTGATAATCTAAAATGAATAACCTTTTTAGCAAAAACTCAAATTGTTTGGCATATAAGTTTAAGTTTATAACTAGTATAAACACGGAAGGATGTGACTACTGAGTTCTTCTTAATAATACAGATGAGACTTCCTAATTACTATGATTGACTAAAAGGACTTAATCTTTCCTTGAAAGAACCAATTAATCCAATCATATAGTTACAACAAATGTGCACACTAATTAACTAAAAAAAAATCCTTGATATTATCAGTTTAAACAATTAGAAAATATCAACCTTGGAGACAACTTCAACAATACTTTTAATTATCACAACAAACAACTGAAAGTAGAAAAAAGCCACCAAATCAGATGAATTCAATTGAAATCTCCATTATATTTTACAGGCATCATAGTCTCAAAAATATAAACATTATGTATCTATTGTATTTTATGTTCCATCTCCCCCCTTCTTCTGCTGTCAAAAATGGGTTTTATGTATTTTCCACATGAACAGTCACATCTGTTTGCATTCACATCAGGGTAGTTATTTCATTCAGGCCCTTTTCAAGCGTTAGGTAGACATCCGGCTAAATCCTCTAGTCCTGCTTGACATTAGAGTCTCTAACTACCGTCAGTACATATCGCTTCGATATCATGCAGTTTCATCAATGCATTGAGTTTCACCGATAGCCTATCTGTACTTTCACATCCATCGCAAAACTATCCTATAGTCCTACTAATGTTCTGAGTCTCACTGATAGCTATCCCTTCAATCATGAGTGCATCAGTGTGACATTAAAGGTTGGGCAGATTTTCCTCCGCTCACATTGTGTTCTACCGAGATTTATCCTTTGTCAACTTTGATCGTCGGGACACAATAGTTTTCCTGTTGATGGAACTTCATTCGGCATGAGCTTCCTAGCTCTCTCTAAAAAATCTTGTCTCACTGATAATAAAACATATCGCTATGACTCTGGGGGTCGACGGAACTCCAAGACCTCATATCGATGACAATGACAGAATCTATCATTACTTTGTCGACAAGATCAAACGAACGCTGCAAGATGTTACTCCGATGACTCTTGTCTCGATGACATAGTTCTTTGTGTTTCATCGGTGAGACACAAATGTAATCACTATGACTTATTTCGATGAAAATTTTCATGCCGATAGGATCCATTGGTCGCTGAGACAATGAACTGCATTCTGTCGATATGTATCCACAAATGTAATATGATCGACAAGACATTCCCAACCTCTTGCCGATAAATTACAAAAAAGATATATATTAGTATAAAATGCATAATGGATCAGGGAGACCCTCACCATCTCGTGTCGATATGATTTATACTTTCAAATGCTCAAGAACAAGTGAATTCTAGGGGACCAGATGATGAAAACCAACTAATGCATGGTAAAAATGTTATGCAAAGAGGATTCATGAGCTTATGGCATGGACTTCTTAGGAAACTTATGGGTACAGAAAGCCATAAAATTTTCAAAATTTTACAGTTCTAACAGTAGCTCTATCTGGGGATGAATGATTGTGAGATCATTGCAAGGATCTAGATTTCTAGGTGGGCAGACCAAGCTCAAGGTGGACCAGTGAGCAAGAATGGAATGAAAGGGAATGGAGATGAACATGACCCTATACTACTATACATGGAAAGATTTATTTAAAAGGAATATCAAGATTGTCCATGTACTAGCAATTCCTGTTCCTTTGTATTTCCTAAACTACTATGCATGGAAGAGAATATTTTGAGGGGATTGCCAAGAGTTGTCCATGCATTGGCAACCCTTAATCCTCTATATAGCTCAAGAGAAAAATTCTTCAAGAATTTCCCATGTATAGGAAACTCTTGTTCTTCACCAGTCATGTTCTACAGATAATATGAATCTTCACCTTTCTTACCAATAACAACAAAGGTTCCCAACCAAAAAGCTTCAAATTTCCCATGCTTTCCCTTTTCCTGACACCTTGCATTCCACATTAATACCAAATCATTTTCTTTAAACCTTCTATCCTTTTCTCTTTTATCAAATAAATACTTCATTTGTGCTTGCAATTTCACATTCTGGTTTTGAGCTACTCTTCTTATCTCATCGAGTTCAGCTAGCTCCTCCATTCTTTCCTCCATTGGTTCAAGAATATCTATATCTTCTTGAAGGATAAATTTGTAAACTAGTAACAAATTTTGTAAAGGAATCCTAGCTTTTGTTCCATATACTAATTCAAATGTTGACTTTCCAATCGCCCTTTTTATAGTTATCCTATCAGCCCACACAACCAACCTCAATTTTGAATCCCAAGCCTTCTTATTCCCACCTAGCATCCTCCTTATGATCTTCAAAAGACTTTTGTTGCTGGACTCTACTTGACCATTAGCTTGCGGATGATAAGGAGCTGCATAAGAAACACTACACCATAATTACTACAAAAAATATTTAAACTCATCAGATTTGAAACACATCCCATTATTTGTAATCAATCTTAAGGGTGTACCAAATCTGGTAATGATGTTATCCATTAAAAAATTGATTACAACTTTACTTGTTGCTTGTTTGGTTGGGACTGCCTCTACCCATTTGGTGAAGTAATCAGTAGCTACCAGGATCCATTTATGTCCTCCACTTGATTTCTCTTGTATCTCCCCAACAAAATCAATTCCCCATTTATGAAAAGGGGCATCAACCTGCAAAGTTCTGAGTGGTAAAGCTCCTTTATACTTCATTTTCCCTAAGAACTTTTGACATGCTTCACATTTTCTTACTTATGAAAAAGAATCATTAAAGACTTTTGGCCAGTAATAACCTACCTTGAGAATCTTGTGTGCAGTTGTCTTTATAGAATAATGGCCTCCATAGACCCTTTCATGCATCTCTCTCAAAACACGCTTAGCTTGTGACTCATCTAGACATAGCAACAACATCCCATCCCTATTTTTCCAAAACAAATCACCTTCCATGAACACATATTTGGACACTTGCAGCTTCAAATTTTTTCTCTGATTGTCACTTAATCCTTCAGGGAACTTCATGTATCTGAGGTAATACATGATGTTTGTATACCAAGCAATATGCTCAATACTTGTAATTGCATTTCCTTCATCTTCTACATTGCAAATTTGATTTGCTTTAATATTAGTTTCTGCCATTAACTTGGCCAAACCCCGACCTCTCACTAATTTGGTGATCTATATTTCCATATCAAATTCTTGAATTTTATTAATCCACCTACATCTCTTCCCAATTACTTCTGACTGTGTCAAGATATCCTTAACAGTTGCATGAGGGACATAAGCAATCACCTTAGCTCCAACAAGATATGGTCTAAAAGATTTATGGATTTCGCCAATGCAAACACTTGTTTCTCCATTGTGTCATATTTCAATTCTAATCCCTGCAAAGATTTGCTAAAAAAAGACACAGGCTGCTCATGACCTTCCTCATTCTTCTGTAACATGACAACAGCTATAGTATGCAGTGAAGCAAATGAGAATATTTGAAAAGGTTTTGAAAAATCTGAAGATTTAAGGATAGGGGCTTCCTTGATGGCCTTTTTGATTGATATGAAAGCTTCCAATGCCTCTGCAGTCCATTCTATCTTTTGTCCCTTTCTTAACATCTTTGATATGGGCTTAATAATTTCAGCAAAATTTGAGACAAATATCCTAACAAAATTGATCTGTCCAAAAAATGATTGGATGGCCTTAACAGTTTTAGGAATAGGGATTTTATCTATAGCCTCAACCCTTTTGAATAATTCTAATTCCCTCCTTTGAAACAATATGTCCTAAGAGTTTACCTTTTGTGACTGCAAAATGACATTTTTTAGGGTTCGGACTAATACCATATTCTAGAGCTTTAATAAATACCATTTCTAGATGTTCTACATGATCTTCAACCCTTTTGAATAAGCAGTAAGTTCATCTTGATACACCACCATGATAGCATTAATCAAATTTTCAAATGCTACGTTCATAGCTCTTTGAAAGGTTGCACCTGCATTTGTTAGACCGAATAGCATTCTCACATAAACATACATTCCCCATGGAGTTGTAAAAGTTGTCTTGTATTGCTCAGATTCTTTGACTTTGACCTGGTTGTAACCAGAGAACCCATCCATCATAGATAATAACTCACACCCTATTACTTTATGTAGTACAGCTTCCATATTAGGTAGAGGGTAATTATCCTTGAGGAATGCCATGTTTAGATTTCTGAAGTCCACATATAATCTGATATCCCCGTTCTTCCTCATAGGAACTAGGTTCGAAACCCATGTTGAATGCCCGATTTGTTGGATAATACCCCCATCTCTAAGCTTTATCAATTCCTCTTGCATTTTTGGTTCCAATGTCGGGTTAATAGGTCTTTGCCTTTGGCTAAATGGCTTTGCATCTGGCTTCAACGAGATTTCATGTTGAAACAAATCCTCCCTATACACTTTGAGATCTTCATAAGACCATGCAAACACATGTTTATATTTTCTCAACAATGCAATCAACATTCTTTGAATTTTTGGGCTTATTTTCTTCCCAATGTATACCCTTTTTGGTGCCAACTTAGTCCCTAAATTAATCTCTTCAATATACTCCCGAGTCTTGACTGGTGTCTACTTCATGAGGGACCGATCATTTCCATCATATACCCATTCCAATGCTACAAGCCCTTTGGGAAGCTTATTAGTTTTGAGTTGTAAGACCTCTTTCCCAAATATTGTTTGCTTTCCATCTACTTCTTCAACAAAATCATTAAAATCAACTTCTTGAGCTTCATATTGATCTATATAGTGAAGAAACTTCAAGAGGTCAGCATCATCATTAAAAACCTGCCAAATATATATATTGTCAGGCACAATGGGTCTTGCTTTGAACTCGATCTGAGATACTCTAGCCAATGTGATGTCATCTCTTCTTAGTGCTACATTGGCTAAAAAGTTTTCCATTATGTTCTTCGACCTCTCAATCCATTCAATGGAGAAAGCATCAAACAATTCAATTGTATCCCATACAACATTCCTATACTGCTTCAGCCTCTTGTGTTTTGCTGCATATTTTGATTTAATTTGAGAAACAACAAGCTCAAAATCCCCCAAAATAGCTAGCAACTTGATCTTATATTTTATAGCCATATTCAATCCTATTAGTAAAGCTTCATATTCTGCTATATTGTTCATACATTCAAATACTAGAAAAAATAAATATTTAAAAGTAACTCCTTTAGGGGAAACAAACACTATTCCTACTCCATTACCTTCTTGGTTGCAAGCTCCATCAAGGTACATTTTCCACATGCCATCACATTTTTTTGCAACATGCTTATCAATTGGATCAATATTGACTAATTCTGGCTGAGCTAGTTCTATCTTTAAATTCACAAGATCCATATCACAAAAGCAATTGAATTGATTTTGAGGTACACAATCTACAATTGGGTTCATCCTTGGCTCCCTGTACAGCTTAACTTCTTGACCATTCACTGGAATTGTTGCATAAGATAAATCAAATTGGACGTTTCCCCCAACTGTTGTTGTCCATTGCCTTGATAAGAGCATCCCAAACTGAGGAGGGGTATCAATTCTAATTATATCCATATTGTAATCCACCTAAGGATAAGTAGCTAGTTTGACTTCAACATCTTTCATGACACCTACTACTGGAAGATGCCAACTATCCATTGCATAACATTTCCCTTCATTAGTATCTACCCACATACCAAGTTTTTTCATAACTCCTACTGACATGATATTGATAGCAGCACCAGAGTCTATCATGCAATTCCTCAACAATTTGTTGTTTATAAGCAGTGTGGTGAAAAAAGGTTCAACTTGTGGGGAATTTACCAATACATCATTTAGACACACTTCAGGGACAATCACTTTCTCTTGATTGTTAACCATTTTAGTGGCCATCTGATTTTCAGAACTTGTACCTTTCTCATTTCCATTTGATATCAGTTGAATTGCACTATCCTATGCTC
>VDFB02358795.1:0-11739 GCA_007258455.2 Sequoia sempervirens
GAATTTAAAGATGTACTTCTAGATGAATTGCCATGGCACCCTCCTTAGAGAAAATTTTACTTTATAGAATTTGTACCAAGAACTAAACCTATGTCTAAGGCTCCTTATAGAATGAATGCATCTGAATTTTTGGAACTAAATATGCAATTAGAGGAGTTGCTAGGAAAGGGGTTAATTCAGCCAACTGTATCACCATGGGGAACACTAGTTATTTTTGTCAAAAAGAAGGATTGAATCCTAAGACTATGTATAGATTACTAAATATTAAATAACAAAATGATAAAGAATATATATATCTTTTCCTCATATCAAAGACTTGTGAAATAAGCAACAATATTTTCAAAAATTGATCCTTGATTAAGATACTGCCAACTAAGAATCAAAGATGAAGATATTTCTAAAACATAAACTTGAACTCGGTATGAGCATTATGAATTCATAGTTGTACCTTTTGGTGTAACTAATGTTCATATTTCTTTCATGAACTCAATAAATATCTAGATAAAATTATATTAACCCTTCCTAGATGACATCCTAATCTATTAGAAAAATGAAGAACATGTAGTACACCTCCAACTAGTCCTGTAAAAGCTAAGAGAACACAATTTGTATGGAAATCTATAGAAATGTATATTCTTTGAAAAGAAAATTGGGACGTATCATATTAGCTTAAGGAGATGCAATACATCCTAGTGAAATTAAAGCTATAATGGAATGACCAACTCGTAATAATGTAGTTGAAGTACAAATCTCATGGACATAACAAGGTATTATAAAAGTTTCATATATTTTTTTCTCAAGTTGTAAACTAAATATTTAAAAGAAAAAATATAATATTCATAAAATAGTATGATAAATCATTTCAAATTATAAAGAAGTTTCTTACAACCTTTATTTTGAAAGGGCCTAATCATAATAGCTAATTTATGGTTATTAGCAATGCTTCTACAAAAAAATTTGGGGTGTTCATATGCATAATAAAAGTTTGACTACTTATAAATCTAAAAAAAATTAAGACACTTTAGTTCTAAACTGTGTAAATCATGATTTATAAATGTCAAAGATAGTGCATACACTTTATAAATGGAGACACATCCTATTAGGGAAACAATTTGAATAAAAAAATAGATCATCAAGGATTGAAATACATCTCACTCAACAAAATTTTAATGAAAGGAAAAGAATATGGTTGGAATTCTTAAGTGAATATGATTTTGAGATGGTTGTTTCTAAGATCGAAAGAATGTACTTTTGATAAGGAGTTTCTTTGATAATACAATAGAGTATATGGTGAAATTGTAAATTTAATTCTGATCGAAGCTCAAAATTAGTCAATCTTGAAAAAGCATAATTTATAAAAACATAAGTTGTATTCACTCATAGATAAAAATAAAAATCAAATAATTATTCAATTAAAAAGATGTTTCTAAGAGTTAAATTCCACAAAAGTTCTCTCATTTGGAGGAAGGCCAAAATTTTAAAGATAATAAATTTATTGGCTTATTGACTAGATTTACCTCCGAGTCTAAGTCAAATATGTGTGTTTCTCCTTAAGAAGTATATACTATATAACAAACACATCTTGGATTGGCATACCTCATAGGTTCGGGAGCTAGGAATAATAACAATTGAACCTTGCAAATTTATTGAGAGGTACCAATATCAAATACATAATAGGATGATAGATTAGTGTAAATTTGAGTGGCATTATTATGATATAGGAAATGTCACATGTGAAGACTCAATTGAAATACAATATTTATACCCTCATTTACTTCAAAACTTTGATATGGTACAAGTTTATTTGAATAATGCTTTGATGCATCAAGATGATGCGTAACTCACTTGAAGGCCTGAGTATGCCACGAATCCTTCATGCTAGTACTTTAAAAAATTAATATTACTTAATTAAGAAATTATTAAATAAAAAATATTTTTTTTTGGTATTAGAAGTAGGGTAAAGGGCACCTGAACCGAACTAGAGAGAAAAACAAGGCCTAGAGGCCACTAAAACAACTAAACAATACAATAGAGGTCACATAACCAACAAAAACCTTGCAGAAAGTCTGACACCTAATGACACAAAACATCATAAACAATATACCAACACAGAACAACTTTGTTAAAGACAAAACCAGAACTATCTTTGCAAAGGGCATACAGGCCCATAAAGAGTAATGATGAAAAAACCAAAAAACACCAACCACTAGACCCAATTACTCCTTTGAAAAGTAGATAAGGTTGTATTCATTCTCAAGTTGTTCCATAGCCTCACTATACTAATCCATCAATTCAATCATACCACCATCCAATTTCTCCTCCACATCCTGAGAGGCTTGTTACTTACGAAGGCCTTTCCTAGCCTTAGTCACCCCACTCGCCATGCTAAAGATGGAATTATGCATTATTCCCAAAGTAATTACCACTACCCTATTGAAGCCCACATACATCTTGTCCACTTTTTGTTGAAGCTCAAAAATTTGTGAAGCATAGGGCTCCAAGGTTCCAACATCATCCTGCATTACTGGGCACTCTTACCCTTCATATACTGAAAATTCATCCCCTTCTTGGCATCCGTCCTCAATTTCATGCTCAATATTTTGAATCCCTTCCTCCTCATCCTCCAAATCTTTGACCACCGATTGATCATCACCAGCCATTTTTTCATCTTGTTCGCTACTTGTAGAATCTTCCAATAGATCTTCTCCCAACACAACTAATAGATCCTTCTTACTTAGGTTAATAGGAGGTGGGGTTTCCTCTTCAGGGCCATCCCTAGGCTCTTCAAAACCAGTTTCCACTTTGGAAGGAATGACTTTCAGCCACAACCCGATGCTACTCACCCTCTCGCTGCCAGAACCACTGGTACCCTTTTCGCCTGTTGTCCTGCCAATGGTGACTTACTTGGCGGTTTGGGATCAGAACTAATACATACCAGCACGTTTTGGCGGGGACTACCTGGGGAAACACCGACTTCTTTCCTTTTGGTTTTAGTAGAGGGACACTTGAAGTAGAAGGCCGCTTTAGTGAAGGTGTTTAGAAGATGGAAGGAACAGAATTTTGGTGGGAGTCCTCTGAGGAGGGACAGGTAGCCAGGAGGGGGTTGGGGTTTCTGTTTGAGGGGCAAAACTGGTGGTGGTCAAGTAGGGGAGGGTGGCGCGGCGTGGAAGTGGAGAGGCGAGAGCATAACTTTACATTTCTTTAATGATGAAAAATAAAGAAAGGAATGTTAATTCTTTCATTCCTATGAATATGAAACAAAAATTGGAAATGGTACCCAAGGATAGTGGTGTAGCGCCCTTCTAGAGTGTTCAAAATACTTCATTATATGAACACTAACAACCCCAAATAGAGTCGAGAGGCATTCTCTATCATAGCCATTTTGGTTTCTTACTAGTTTATCATCACCTTCAAGGAATCTATCCATAAATCTCTAGTAATTTCCATTACTAATTTTAGACACCCTTAGGCCACTGTACTATAGACCCGTCATAGTTGCAATCAACCTTGGAGACACTTCAAGCCATATGCTATCAGTTTGAACTCTATTCTCTCTCCAAGAATTATAAAAATTAGTAGTAATGGTGTAATTGTAACCATGCATCACCATAAATAATGGTGTCATACCATCCTCCTCAAATAGCCTTCATAGCTTGATGTTTTTCTATAAAGGAACATGTAAGATATTGTCTTGGATCTTTTCTTGGGACCCCCCATCAAATTATAGTGATAGTGGTGGAGGAAAGAATATTTTCCTTTCCCAATAGTCGAATTACTTTTCTCAATGGTAGTGTTAGTGGGAGAAGAAACAATAAAGGAAGTAGTAAAATGGTTGATGCCCCAATTTGGTAGAAAAATATTGGGAAACTCCTCCAATAGTAGGGCACTAACATCACACAACTTCTAGAAAGGTCTAGTAGGAGCCACAGAGTAGGTTAGAGGGGAATAAAACACCACCCAATTTTAGTAGACCAAATCATGAACCCATAATCCATGTGAGAATAAACACTACAAATAATATGTTGAAAGTCGAAGATACTGAGAGGGGGGTGAATCAGTATCTTAAATTTTTTGATAAGATACAATCCAACTATTCGAATGCATACAATAACAAAGATAAATAAGAGCATTAACAAAGCATGGAAACATAAGACACATAAACACCAAAAATTTTACGTGGAAAACCCAAAATGGGAAAAACCATGGTGAGTATTAGCTCACAATATAGTATAACTGGTTATAAAATATTACAAAATGGGTGGCTTACTTCCAAGACTCATTGTCCATAAACAAAGGCTCACTACCTACAGAATTACAATGATTGAATGGCTTTTAGCCAGAAAATGAACTGATAGACTACACCTAATGAGTGTCAATTTAGTTTGAAATAAAGGTCAATAAACGAACTTGACACACTTCATCATGTTCGTACTACACCACATTATTGCCTCACTTCTTCAAAAAATGTATGTTATATATACCCAATCTCTTCACAAGCATCAATTAGGTAGGCCTAATTAGATGCACTTTCTCATTTACCAAAAATACTAGTTGTCAGCCTCAAGCTTTGAAAAAGATAACCCACATGCTTCAACAAGTCGACACAGACCTAAAATAGGTCACATATATGTCTACATAGAAAAATTTAATTTACACAATACATCCATCAAGTCGGCTAGAGATGGACCAGAAAACATAACTGCAAAACACCAACGTGACACCATACGAACAACTAGATATGTGAGGTCTTGTATGTACATGCTTCCAACATCTGCAAACCATTTCCCAAAACTACAAGCAACAATGATCATCGGAAAACAAATGCTGACCAAAATACTAGAGGATGTAAGTAAAATACCGGTTTAGATACTAGACTAGAATACCAGAGTAACTTTAGTCTTGATCTTGCAGTTGCAACTCATATATCATGGTGACATCAATGACAACAAAAAATAACAAAATGAGATCTTCTTCATTTTTCCAACAATCTCCCCCTTTTTCATTGATGGCAGCATGTTCCAAAACCAAAAAAAATATTTACAGATTTCTCTATTTACACTACTCCCCCTAACACTCTCCCCCTAACACCAAAATTTCACCACTTCACTCCCCCTTTGACATCAATGACAGAAGGTGTGCCAAGAAGAACTGAAAACATTAAAACAAAGAAAAAAAAGAAATATATATCAACTAGAAGATGACGAGCCTTGAAGCTCCTTTAGAATACTTTCCCAGATTTTTTTTCCTTTTTCCCAGCCATCCTTTGCTGCAATCAACATCTTGTTCAAAGATTCCTGCTCTATCAGAGTTTCTTCAACACCTTCTAGAGTATCAAGAATCAGGTTTATCTTCTCAATCCTTTTAGTGCATGTTAGAGCTTCTCCAACTGGAGTGTATTCCATTCTTACAATATCACTTAATAGACTGAATTTTATGATAATTTCTTCCTTTTGTTTCTACAAGGAAAATAAATTTTTTCTGTGTGCAGTGATAGCCTTCTAGATTGATCTATCTTTATCTTTAGATACACTATAAGTGTCAGAAATGGTAGACAATTGAGACTTAATGGAGTCCATGAAAATCTTGATATTTTGAGTGGCATATGACCACTTCAAGCAATAAGAGAGAACATCTTCCTTAGAATCACAAACCTTCACTACTTTCAGACTCTTTTCAACACAAGAGTGTGTAAGAGCACATTTCTCATGTTAAGCTAAGAGCCTTTTCTCCACCAAATTTTCTTCTATCTCTTGTCTTGTCTTTTCATTAAGCCCAGATGAATACTCCTTGAAAGAGTCTAACAATAATCTTAGATTTTCAATGGGGGTGAGGGATGTATCAATGGATGCACCAGGTAGAGCTTCCTGCAAAGCTTTCAGATAATCTTCTATCAGTTCCATTCCCTTTTGATGTGTTTCAAGAATTTCCTTTCTTCCAGATTCTTACGTAGCATAACCCAACACAACTTTATGTATTGGAGACATCTTTTCCACATCAAAATATCCTTCAATCATAGGGAGTTTCATAAGTCCCTGGGGAATAATTGGTTGAAATCTGATTTTCTTAGATAGCAAACCTTTCAGTACATCACCACTAGAGGACAAATCACCAAGATGCTTAAGTGATTTCACAATCTTTTTTTCTTCATTTTTCCCAGAGGATTCCACAACTATCATTTCTTCCTCTTTCTTATCCTTTTCCTCATCTTCCTCTACTACCTATTCTTCTTCTTCCTCTTTCTTTTCATCCTTTTCACCTTCATCTTTATCTTTATCTTTATCTTTATCTTTATCATTGTCCTCTTCCCTCATTTTCATCTTTTTCATCTTTATTCAGCTATTCTTTAGGATTATCTTGACCTTCTTCTTCATTTCCCTTTCCTTCCTCTTTAGCATTGCCTTGCCTATTACTACCTTCTTCTTCTTTAGTATGTTGTGGTGGAGCATCATTATGTGCCTCAATCTCAACTTCTACTTCATTTTGCTCATTAACTTCATCACCAATATTAATTTCAACCTCAAAATTATCAAGAATTTCTTCATTACTTGTATCTAGAGAAACATTTTCCTCAAAATTTTTAGCAGCATCATCATCATTAGTTTTGAGTATACCATACTTTTTTGTTGTTTCTCAAATTACCTTTGCTATTTCCTTTCTTACTTTCTTTGTCAATTTCTTATTTCTTATCATCAACATATTCACTCTACTCTTCATCCGAAACATTTCAACATAGATCTTCTTCAGAGATTTCAGATCATCAGGGGTCAAGGAAGACCCAATCTTATTATATGTTGCATTTCTAATATTTTTTTCAAACACAATGGCCTTAGATCTCCTTTTCATTAGATCATCCCACATGCTTTCAAGAACATCTTTCCTTATGTTATCAAATTTTACCTCTAAGACAATAACATATTGAATAACATCTAAAACCAGTGTTTTATTGTCTTCTTCTCCAACTTTATCATATTTTTCAGCTGTGGGTTGAAGCATATTCTTGAAAGTTAGTAAGGAGTTAAGAGTTGGCTCAAGTTTATATCCAAAGCTAGAACTTACTGGAATATCTTGTTCATCTTTCTGGTCCACAAAGGTCTCACCAACTACCTTAGCCTTCTTTGGTTCAGGCTTGGTGTGCACATGTATATTGAAATCATGCTCTTCTTCATCTTTAGAAGATGACATAATATGTACTCTTTTATAAGCAACAATTTCTATAGATGCACCTTCACCAGAGGGAAAGCCTCCTCTTTTTCTCCTTACCAACTTTGATTTAGGATCTTCTTCTTCGTCCTGATCATCAGCAGCACTAAGATTCTTATCTATTGTTTCCTTTTTTTTCTTTCCTCTCTCTGCAAGGGTAACCGAAGGGGTCTCTTTCCTCTTCCCAAATATTTTGGTAGGTTTGGAGGAAAGAGGACCTTTTCCCTTATCAACAATACTAGTTTCATTCTTTGTTGTAGGGACTATGGAGGATTTTGCAGGGGTATTCCTTTTGGATCTCCTAGGGCTAGATGATTCTACTTTCAGTTTCTCTCCCCTAGCTCTTCCAAGAGAAATTTCCTCATTAGTGAAACCAACATCTTTAAGTGTTTTCTCCACTTTCTTCCTAATCTTAGGCTTCTACTATTCCATATGAATTTCCATATATTTTTTAGCATATGTCCCAATTCTAGGTTCATTGGGGTCCTTGGGATTCTTTAGCAATATTTGCACATAACCTTCAGCTTCTTCTTTTTTTATCTCATATCCAAGAGATTGAATCTAGATAGTTCAAGGTTCTATAGCCTCAATCATACATTCATTAGTGGAGACATGAAATATGATGGCATTCTTATATTTCTCCACAATTTTTCTCAGAATTCTATCCCTTTCATTCATATTTCTTTTGAATACAACAAAGAATTTTGTTAGGGAATCCTCTTGAGCATTCAAATTACCAAGACTATGCATGTGATCAAAAATTTGATGTCCCACTAGTATGGATGGGTCCCAGAATACTTCTTCATTTTTTCCAAGGATCCTTTTCATGAAATAAAATAGTAAACACACAATTAGGGAACCAAATTTAAATGCATACTTTCTTTCCTTTGACGACTTCACATTCTCAAATAGTTGTAACCAAAGCAGCTCGCAAAAGTCATAATCAACATTGTTCATGACCATATCAAACCCAGTGTAGATAACAATAGCCGAAATAAATTTCTCTTTTTTTGAAATATATCTTGTGACCTATCATGAGAGATGCATACTTCACTGTTGGATTAGTATTTTTTTTCATTGCTAAAGCTCTTTTGTCATATTTGGCTCCTATAAGTTCTTCTACAACTCATTCTTTACATATTTTAGTACGAGCACTATGCCTTTGTCTCACAACCCAGTAACATCCCTAATTGCCTCTTTCATTATAAGATGTGGTCGGTCAGTCCACAAAAAAAATTCATGGATTCTACTCAAAACTAACTTCACAAATTTTTCATCACAACTAAAATGAGGGAAATTGTTCTAGACATCCAACTGTTTATCAACCACATTTGAATACTCAGGTTTTACCTTAAATTCATCACCAGTAAGCTCATCTCACCAAATGTCAATTAGCTCTGCATGATTGTATTCTTCAAATTTTACCTAAATCATCATCCTAGTATCCTCGGTTGGCATCACACCATGTGAAATTGACGAAAATGTGCCCATGGGATCATCTTCAAAAACTTTCAAAGAGTACTTTCTATAAGAGGGTCTCGGCCTTTCTAAAACTTTAACTACCATAAGAGTAGCCATACTTCCAATTTCAAATTCAAATAGCTCAAAAACACTAAACACAACTACACGAAAGATTAAAGTATGTTTTTTTCCATGCAGAATCCAAAACTAGGGTTTGCACTACTCACACTCCAAATCTTTTCAAGAATGCTCCAAAATTTCTTCAATTCTTCCAAACGCTCGAATGAACAAAATACCTTACAAATTTAGAAAACATCCATCGACCCTAATCTGCATTAAATGTGACAAGTTTTAAAAAGCTGCTAAAAACATTTTCTTACCACAGATAACCCTAATTCAGTCCGCAAATCATCATGTTAATATATTTTCTTCCATTTCCTTTTCCAAAGCCTCTGATAATTCATTCTTCACATTTCAACCTCATGCCAACCTCTAACATGGCATTTATCTAGGGAGTTCTTATGACTTTCTGATAAAGCTCCCCCTTTGATCTTGCTAGGTCTAATTATTGAATAAATTGTTTGCATCGGATGAGGGCATGAACTCATCATTAGTCTTTGGTTCTTCTTTCTTTTTCCAAATCTTATTCATCTCTTACTTATTCTCATATTTTTCAAACTTCTTCATAGATTCATTATTTTCTACTAGATTGGTCTCCTTACTCTTCTTACTTCTATAGACTCTTGAACATGTCCTAGTTTGCTGCAGTTATAACAGACAATATTTTTCTAATGAGATTGACTTTTGTTGAATCTTGTTCTACACTGATTAGCTTTATGTCCATACTTGTTGCAAGTATAGCTATAGCCATTAAAGGATTGGTTCACTCTTCCATTAAATTGATTCATCATTGAAGTTTTGCATTCACTTGCCCTATGTCCAAATCTTATGCATGCAAAACATTGACCAAAAAAAGGACCAGGGAATTGATTCATCCTACTTCTACATTTAGTTGCCTTGTGACCAAATTTATTGCATGAGAAACAAGTGTCATTAAAAGAAGGGTGCCTTTGTGCATTAGGTTGTCTCACTAGAGGTCTTCTAGTTGAGTTCCTTGAATTTTCTTTTTGCTTTCCTTTATTCAGATTCCTTTGATTGTTCATAGTCTTAGAACTTTCACTGGTATTATTTCCTAGACCACCTTTATCTTTACTCAGTTTATGTCTACAATAAATTTATCAAACTATCTGAGAGTGGGTGGAAGTTGTTTTCATAGAGTTTCACCTTCTCCAGATCCACTTTCAGATTCACAATTTCTTGCTCAAGATTAGTGCAATCTTTAGACTTTCTTTGTACCAATTTGTTTAGACATTCTTCTATTCTTTTCTTCTCTTTCACGTGCACTTTCAAACAGGTAATCTCTTCATTTCCCTTCTATTCAGCCGGTGATCACTTAACTGCTTCAGGATTCTGGTACAACGCTCAAGCTTAGTGTAATCTTCGCCTTGCTTTGTACCAATTTTTTCAGACATTCTCGTATTCTTTTCTTCTCTTCCACTTGCACTTTCAAATTGGTAATCTCTTCATCTTCCCTCTTCAACTGATCAGTCACTTATTCTTGTCTTTGAAATTTTTCAATTGATCCTTATGTTTTCAAACACATTCATTCACTTCTTCAAGATTCTCTTTCAAATCTATGTTTTCTCTTTCAACTTTATCAAGATCCTCAAGAGAAATCTAGAGCTCTCCTTTATCATTTGTTTCTTCCATCTTTAGGATCCCCTTCAAGCTATTAGGCTTAGTCGGAGGAACTGAGCTCTAATACCAATTGTTGAAATTCTAAGATATTGAGGGGGGGTGAATTAGTATCTTCTTAAATTTTATGATTAGATGCAATCCAACTATTCCATGCATACAATAAAAAAGATGAATAAGAGAATTAACATAGCATGGAAACACAAGACACATGAACACTAGAATTTTTACGTGGAAAACTCAAAATGGGAAAAACCACAGTGAGTGTTAGCTCACAATATAGTATAACCAGTTATAAAATATTACAAACTAGGTGGCTCACTACCAGGACTCACTTTCTAGAAACAAAGGTTCATTGCCTACAAAATTACAATCATTGAATGGCTTTCATCCAGAAAATGAACTGGCAGATTACACCTAATGAGTGCAGATTCAATTCCAAATAAAGCTCAATAAATGGACTTGACACACTTCATCATGTTTGCACTACCTCGCATCATCGCTTCACTTCTCCAAAAAACTTTCTATTATATATAATCAATCTCTTCGCAAGCATCAATTAGGTCGGCCTAATTAGATGCACTTCTCATTTACTAAAAATATCAACTATCGGCCTCAAGCTATGAAATAGATAACCCACATGCTTCAACAAGTCGACATAGACCTAAAATACGTCACACATATGTCTGCATCTAGAAAAATTTAATTTACATAATACATCCATCAAGTTAGCCAGAGATGGACTAAAAAAATAAATGAAAAAAACCAACGTGACACCATACGAACATGCTTCCAAAACCTATAAACTATTTCCCAAAACTACAAGCAACAGTGATCACTAGAGAACAAATGTGGACCACAATACCCGAGGATGTAAGAAAAATACTAGTTCAGATACCAAACTAGAATACCAGAGAAAATTTAGTCTTTATCTTGCAATTGCAACTCATATATCATGGTGGCATCAATGACAACAAAATTAACAAAATGAGATGTTCTTTATTTTTTCAACATAATAGTGGTTTGCATATTGCAAGAGAATAACCACCAGTTATGTTGGAGTGTAGTCATAAACAATGAATGAGGGAAATTTTGAACCATGTATTGGAGTTCCAACCACCATCAATCCTCCCACCAACTAAAGGTTTTCTTGCTAAGGAAGATTTACTTTGCAATGTGGGTATGTGTAGGATCATCATGGAAAAAAACAGGCCCTTAAGTGGCAATGAAAATTTAGAAAAATCAGAGTTAGGCAACTTGACATAAAATTTTGAATAATTTATCTATATTATTTCAAAAATATGTAAGAATAGAATCTGTGGA
>VDFB02358796.1:0-11428 GCA_007258455.2 Sequoia sempervirens
GATGCACCTCCCTTCAAGAAGAAGAGAGACATGTCCAATGAAATAATCTGAGCCAATTTTTTTCGATTTTTACAATTTCAAATTACAAACAATGCACCCGTTAAGGTTAGATGATAAACCCAAACGTACTGAAGCAACTCTAACCAGTATGTACACCAGGATCCCGATGCGGGCAAGGTGTGAGCATTGGTCAGAGGATCTCTACTCTAAATGCTGAAAGGGAACTCAACGTCAAGTATGTGCTACCCAATCCAAGGCGGAGTGAGGGGCGACCATATGACGGAGTGATTACAGAATTCAATGCTTGAAAAGAAATGCTGAAACTGGAAATACTCAACACCCAGAATGTGCTTGCTAACCCAAGATGGGAAAGTAGCTACCATAGGGCGGAGATTTATCTATTACAAACTTCAAATGAAATGGAGCATTGCAAAACAGAATTGAACAAGCTTAAGAATCACTGCCAGTACTACTGTCAGTTTATAGAGTGAAGATCATACGCCTGTCAAGAGGTTAGAACTGGAAATATTAACCATTACAATACAATAATAACTTCCTTGGCTTGATTCAAAATGCCACATCAAATTCTCACAATGAATTGGAAATAATACTTCTGTTTTCTTTTGTTTCCATAAATCTGTATTTTGCAGTTAAACCAGCAGCCTATGAAACTATTCAAATGCTCATAACTCCCTAGTAACTTGCTCAAATGACATGATTTCTGTTGCACAACAATCCTAGCATGATGGCCTCAAACTAATATCAGAAAACAGACTCAAAGTGTCTGTAATGATTAAAGCACAAATCCCAAGGCAAGCAAATGGTACGGCCCAGCTGAGAAAGTCGATTTCCTTTTAAAAATTAATGCATTCACTAAAAAATCTGCAATCTTGGAAACTAAGGCGCCTAGGTCTAACAAAGAGAATGGGTTAATACCCAGATGCAATATTTTTGTCTTTTTTGAGATATGAATAAAACATGAAATCTGCTGTCTAAAACAATGCAATATGCTGAAACCACTAAATGCCAAAACAGATCTAAGAATGCAACAAGCGGAATACGATGCACAAACTAAATGCAACTCACAAGTAGACTGAATCACCACTAGTTGTTGTCTTGCAAACAAGAAGCGATGCCCGAGCTAGGAGGCCTTCATTCCTCGAAGCAGTTCCAGAGCCAATCCGGCAGCATAACAGTATGGTAGACCAAAGATATGAAATGATGCTCAAAGTCTCTCTTTTATAATTTTCCAGTTGACTTCACGAAACCCTAAAATCCACCTCCAAGCCAAAACCCTAATCTCCTCAAAGATGGCGTCCCACTTTTCCAAGCAACTTGTCTTTTAATTATCATTTTAATCTTTCTTGAAAAAGGCGTCCACTTTGAACTTATAATAAACTTCATAAAGAAATAATTAATTCTCTTAATGAAGCGCCACCCTTAAAGAACACCTTTTTAAAAAGACTTGAAGTGATTAAGCTAGGCTAAGGGGGGGGTCAACGTTAAATTAAAACATTAAAGTGTGACTTTAATAAAATAGCTCAACTTATCTCTCCAATTGCGCCCCGAAGCCATCAATGAGCAAGCCAACCAATCAAACTGACATAGGAAGTCAACCAAGCTGGACCCAACTGTCAAACTGCTAAAAATAGAATTTACTAAAAATAGTAAATTCCGGGAAATGCTCAGAATGCCGAGATGAACACACCACTACGAAGCTCTCTGAAAACCCAGAAAGAATCCGCCATTGAATCCACCAACTTCGAGCAAAGACATCCTCAAAAATAAGAAACCCTAATTTTACCTTCCGACTAGCCTTCGGGTTTCCAGAAAAAGGCCAACGGTCACTGTGAAGATCAGGATTGAGAAGGGGACATTACATCCAAGATTCAATGCTTTAGGTGTGATAAGTTTGGGCACTTCGCTAAGTATTGTCCAACTAGACCTAAGCAACAAGTCACCGTTGCGGATATTGATGATGCCTCCCCACAAAAGGATTCAAGTGAATATTTGTTCTACTCGGCATTGTCAAGCAGTGTACCTACCGACACCAACACTTGGCTGATCGATAGTGGTGCTTCACGACTCATTACTGGTTTTAAGGAGCACTTATGAAGTTTGGTGGAGAAGGAGTCTTTCGAGCAAGTCGTCATTGGAGATGATGCTAGCTACTCTGTGAAAGGAATTGGGACATCTACAATTCATTTGGATCCTGGCATCTCACTTCAGTTGAGTAATGTTCTTTATGTTCTTGGAATCAAGCGCAATCTTATTTCTATTTCAGTCTTGGAAGATAAAGGATATCAAGTTGCCTTCTCCAAAGGCAAAGTTCTAGTGTGGATGGAGAACTCTAGCTTCAAGGATGCTCAAGTAATTGGAGTTAGACATGAAAGCCTTTACAGGGTCTGCACACGTCCTTTACAAGGTTTGGTTCATAATTCATCAAGTCTATGTGATCTTTGGCATCGGAGATTGGCTCACCTACACTTCCGAGCCTTACCTATCGTGGAGAAGATGGTGTCGGGCCTTCCTAAGTTCAACCAGGAGCACAAAGGTACTTGCAAGGGCTGCGCTTTGGGTAAGAATATAAAAGCCCCTTTTCATAGTAGAAAAGCCCCTTTTCATAGTAGAGAAAATAGATCTAAGTGTATTTTAGACCTTATTCATTCTGATTTATGTGGTCCTATGTCTGTTGCGTCTTCGAGTGGATTCTTGTATTATGTTCTTTTTATTGACGACCACTCTAGGAAGACATGGATTTATTTTTTGAAAACTAAAGAGTCTGAGGAAGTGTTAGATAGGTTTAAAGAATTTAAAGCCGTGGTAGAAAATATTTTTGGTAAAAGAATTAAGGTCCTCAGATCTGATAATGGTGGAGAATACACCTTTGGCAGTTTTCAGAATTTTTGTATTGATGCAGGGATTAAGAGGGAGTTCTGTGTGCCCTATAATCCTCAACAAAATGGTGTTGCGGAAAGAAAGAACAGGACAATCGTGGAAGCAGCGAAGGCCATGATCCATGATCAAGATTTGCAAACCTTCTTATGGGCAGAAGCTTCCAGGACGGCTGTATATGTTCAGAACAAAAGTCCTCATAAGATCTTGGAGAATATGACTCCGGAGGAAGCCTTTACAGGAAAGAAGCCTGAAGTCAGTCATTTGAGGATCTTTGGATGTCCTGTCTATGTTCATGTACCAAAGGAAAAAAGAACTAAGTTGGAGCCTTTTTGCAAGAAGGGAATATTTGTGGGCTACAGTGAGACATCAAAAGCCTACAAAATATACATTCCAGGACAGAAGTTGATTGAGATCAGTAGGGATGTCACATTCGAGGAAGATGTTGCATTTAGGAGATCCAGGGGCATTCATATGGAGATCGATAATGAAGAGTCTCCTCAGGATATGGAAGTTGACCATACTCCTGAGATTCAGAGGGAGACTTCAGAACCAAAAGAAGATATTGATCCTGTTGAACCCTTGGAACCTACTGATGGACCTATTGACATTGTTATTGGGAGAAAGAGACCTCTATGGGCCAAGCGTACTATGCAAGAGGCTGAAAGTTTTGCAGCTCCTAGAGGCACATTCAAAGAAAGTAAAAGGCCATATAAGTTCTCCAGTTATGTTGCCTTAATGAGTCTGATTATTGAATCTGAGCCTACCTGTGTTGAGGAAGCATCTAGTCTTCAAGTTTGGCGTGATGCTATGTCAGAAGAGTATCAGTCAATTCTTAAGAATGATGTTTGGCACATTGTTCCTAGACCTGAGAGCAAGTCTGTGGTATCTTCTAAATGGCTATTCAAGATTAAGCATGCTGCAGATGGGAGCATTGAGAAGTACAAGGCATGATTTGTGGCTCGTGGTTTTTCTCAAAAAGAGGGAGTTGATTACGAAGAAACATTTGCTCCTGTTGCTCGCTATACTTCTGTCAGAACCATTATTGCTATTGCTACATCCAGAGGATGGAAGATTCACCAGATGGACGTGAAGATAGCCTTTCTCAATGGAGTGATTGAGGAAGAGGTTTATATAGAGCAACTGGATGGATTTGAGGTTCATGGGAAGGAGTCACATGTTTGCAAGCTTAAGAAGGCCTTGTATGGTTTTAAGCAGGCTCCTCGTGCTTGGTACAAAAGGATTGATCGTTACCTGTCAAGTTTGGGCTTCTTGAAGAATGATGCTGATTCAAATCTCTACTTCAAGGTAATCAATGGTGATGCATTAATATTGGTACTATATGTTGATGATTTGATTCTTACTGGAGAAGATCACCTAATTCTCGAGTGCAAGAAGGAGTTGACTTCGGAATTTGAGATGAAGGACCTTGGGCTCATGCATTACTTCCTTGGATTAGAGTCTGGCAGAAACCAGATGAGATGATTCTAAGTCAAGGAAAGTACACCATTGATATACTTAAGAGATTTGGTATGATGGATTGCAAATCCATGTCTACATCTATGGAGACCAACCTACATAAATTGAAGGAGGCTGCAGCTAGTTCAACTTTGGTGGATCTACATTGTACAAACAGCTAATTGGATCATTGATGTATCTAGTTAACACTAGACCTGATATTTGTTATGCAGTGAGTGCACTTAGCCAGTTTATGTGTGATTCGAGACAGATACATCTTGTTGTAGCTAAACATATCCTGAGATACTTGCGTGGCACAGTTGGATATGGGTTGAGGTATTCTTCAGATGTAGACTTGGAGTTACATGGTTATACAGATTCTGATTGGGCAGGGTGTGTCACAGATCGAAGAGCACCTCCGTTGTTGCTTCAGTTTGGGGTCTGCTATGACTCCGGTGCAATGAAGGTCATCGAGTATATTGAGTACAGCAGAGGCAGAGTAGATTGCAGCTTGTATGGCAGCTCGAGAAGCGGTGTGGCTTCGTAAGCTCCTTGCAGGATTGTTTGGACAATCAATGGAGCCTACTATCATTCATTGTGATAATTAGAGTTGCGTGAAGCTTTCTGTCAATCCAGTGTTCCATGACAGAACCAAGCATGTTGAGATCAAGTACCACTATATCAGAGATATGGTACTGCACAAGGCTATATAGTTGAGGTATATTAGCACTGATGAGCAGACGACAAACATTCTCACCAAGCCTCTCTCCAAGATAAAGTTTGTGTACTTTCGAGATAAGCTTGGTATGGTGGAGAATCCAGCCTTGACTGAGAAAGAGTCTCAGTATCAGTGAGCCTTGTCTAATGAGTTCTCTGTGAGAGAATTTCGAGGTGAAATCCCTTGTTAATGCATTTTCCTCTGAGACGAAGGAATTTGAGGTGCAAGCTCTTGTTAATGCATTTCTCTTTGAGATTTGAGGTGAAAGCCCTTGTTTCCACCCTCTGAGCTGAGTCATGGTGGATGTCATGTGTGTGACTCCATGACATATTTTGTACTTGTGTTTCACCCTCTGAGAGAGTCATGGTGAAAGTCACGTTGAGGTGACTACATCACACAAGTGATGAAGACTTGTACTTACCATAGTATGGTTGTAGCCATTATGGTTGATATTGTGTTGAGGCGATATCTAATATCACGATGAGGTGATATTCTTCTCTCACATTTGGTTGTAGCCAATGTGATAGACATCACGTTGAGGTGATATGTTTTGTGCAGCTGGAAGTATCCTCCCTAGCTGAGAGGGAGTGTTGTTGATAGCAGCTTCGTACGTTTTCTTCCAGCCTAGATTGAATGACAATTAAATGATAGCCTTCACCTATTTAATTGCTAGATGCGATTTCATGTGAAGACATGTCCTTTGATAAATGAGGCTTAACACATATTTAATGAAGAGAATCGAAATTAAATGAGGAGGCGCGATTTTGTGATAGCCGACTTCTTGTTTATTAAAAGTTATATTTCTTGGAGGCCGACTTTGAGTTTAATGAAGGGTCACGTCTCTTATCCCCTCTTGTATATATGTTCATTGAGTTCTCTCTATTCAACATTCATTCATAAGCATAGTTCGTCCTTCATCAAAGAGCAAATTCTTCACAAGGCAGTTCTACATTCTTAGAAGTCTGAATTCTTCATCAGCGAATTGGTTTCCTCTTATTGCTGTGTTGCATCAACTATTGGTGCTTGTATTTGGGCCTGAATCTTGACCTCTTGTAAGAAGATCATTCTTGTGACAATTCAATATATAAGTGCTATATTGTTTCTGGGTTTTTCTCCTTCAAGAGGAGGGTTTTCCCAAGGTATCTTCTGTGTTATTGTGTCTGATTTGAATTAATTTCTGTGCATACAATCTTATCATTAAAACTTACAGATTTCACCTCGAACTTCTCTCACAGAGAAGAACTCATTAACAAGGGATTTCACCTTGAACTTCTCTCACAGAGAAGAACTCATTTAAAGAGGATCACTGATACTAAGACTCCTTCTTAGTTAGGGTTGTATTCTCCACTATACCAAGCTTATCTCAAAAGTACACAAACTTTATCCTGGAGAGAGGCTTGGTGAGAATGTCTGCCGTCTGCTCATTAGTGCTGATATACCTCAACTGTATAGCTTTCCTCAATACCATATCTCTGATATAATGGGATTTGATCTCAACATGCTTGGTTCTGTCATGAAACACAGGATTGACAGAAAGCTTCACATAGCTCTAGTTATCACAATGAATGATAGTAGGCTCCATTGATTGTCCAAACAATCTTGCAAGGAGCTTACGAAGCCACACTGCTTCTCGAGCTGCCACACAAGCTGCAATGTACTCTGCATCTGCTGTACTTAATGCTACAGATGATTGCTTCCTGCTGCACTAGGATATCATGGCAGATCCCAAACTGAATCAACATCCAGAGGTGCTCTTCGGATGAGTGACACTCCCTGCCCAATCAGAATCAGTATAACCATGCAGCTTCAAGTCCACATCTGAAGAATATCTCAACCCAAATCCAACTGTGCCACGCAAGTATCTTAGGATATGTTTTGCTGCAACAAGATGTATCTGTTTGGGTTCACACATGAACTGACTAAGTGCACTCACAGCATAACAGATATCTGGTCTAGTGTTAACTCGATACATCAAGGACCCAATCAATTGCCTGTACATCGTAGGATCCACAAGATTTGAACTAGCTGCAGCCTCCTTTAACTTATGTAGGTTGGTCTCCATAGGTGTAGACATGGATTTGCAATCCATCATGCCAAACCTCTTAAGTATGTCAATGGTGTACTTCCCCTAACTTAGAATCATCTCATCTGGCTTCTGCCAAACTTCTAAGCCAAGGAAGTAATGCATGAGCCCAAGGTCCTTCATCTCAAACTTAGAAGCCAACTCCTTCTTACATTTGAGAATCAGGTGATCTTCTTTAGTAAGAATCAAATCATCAACATACAAAACCAAAATTAATGCTTCACCATCAATTACCTTAAAGTACAGATTTGAGTCAGCATCATTCTTAGAGAAGCCCAAGCTTGACAAGTAACGATCAATCCTTTCGTACCATGCACGAGGAGCCTGCTTAAGACCATACAAGGCCTTCTTCAGCCTGCAAACATGAGACTCCTTCCCATGTACCTCGAATCCATCAGGTTGCTCGATATAAACTTCTTCCTTGATCACACCATTTAGAAAAGCTGTCTTTACGTCCATCTGATGAATCTTCCATCCTCTAGATGCAGCAATGGCAATAATGGTTATGACAGAAGTATAGCGAGCAACTGGAGCAAATGTTTCTTCATAGTCAGCTCCCTCTTTTTGTGAGAACCCTCTAGCCACGAATCTTGCCTTGTACTTCTCAATGCTCCCATCAATCGCATGCTTGATCTTGAAGAGCCATTTTGAAGATACCACAGATTTGCCTTTGGGTCTAGGAACGATGTCCCAAACATCATTCTTGAGAATTGACTGATACTCCTCTGACATAGCATCTTTCCAAACTTGTTGACTCGAAGCTTCCTCAACACTGGAAGGCTTAGACTCAATAATCTGACTCATTAAAGCAACATAACTAGAGAACTTGTGAGGTCTCTTGCTTTCTCTGAAGGTTCCTCTTGGAGTTGCAAACCTTTCTGCCTCCTGCATTGTTTGCGTAGCCCAAAGGGGTCTTTTACTCCCAATCACAATATCAGAAGGCCCATCAGTAGGTTCCAAGGGCTCAATTGGATCAATATCTTCCTTTGGATCTGAAATCTCCCTCCGAATCTCAGGAGTATGGTCAACTTCCATATCCTGAGGAGACTCTTCATTATCAATCTCCATATGAGTACCCTTGGATCTCTTGAATGCAACATCTTCCTCAAATGTGACATCCCTATTGATCTCGATCAACTTTTGACCTGGAATGTATGTCCTGTAGGCTTTTGATGTCTCACTGTAGCCCACAAATATTCCCTTCTTGCCAGAAGGCTCCAACTTTGTTCTCTTTTCCTTTGGAATATGAACATAAACTGGACATCCAAAGATCCTTAAATGACTCACCTTTGGCTTCTTTCCAGTAAAGGCTTCTTCAGGAGTCATGTTCTCCAAGATTCTATGAGGACTTCTATTCTGAACATAGATTGCTGTCCTTGATGCTTCTTCCCATAGGAAGGTTTGCAGATCCTGGTCATGGATCATGGCTTTTGCTACTTCCACGATCGATCTATTCTTTCTCTTTGCAACACCATTCTGTTGAGGATTATAGGGAACACAAAACTCCCTCTTAATCCCAGCTTCAACACAGAAATTCCGAAAGCTGCCAGAAGTGTATTCTCCTCCATTATCAGATCTTAGGACTTTGATTCTTTTCCCGGAAAGGTTCTCTACTTGAGCTTTGAACTCCTTGAACCTTTCTAACACTTCCTCAGACTCTTTAGTTTTCAAAAAATAAATCCAAGTCTTTCTAGAGCAGTCATCAATAGAAAGAATGTAATACAAGAAACCACTCGAAGAAGGAACAGACATTGGACCACATAAATCTGAATGAATGAGATCTAGAATACATTTATATTTACTTTCTCTACTATGAAATGGAGCTTTTGTATTCTTACCCATTGCACAACCTTTGCAAGCACCTTCATGCTCCTGGTTGAATTTTGGGAGGCCCGTAACCATTTTCTCCATGATAGGTAGAGCTCGGAAGTGAAGATGAGCCAATCTTCGATGCCAAAGATCACACAAGCTTGAAGAATCATGAACTAATTCTTGAAGTGGACGAGTGCATAGCCTATAGAGGCTCTCATGTCTAACACCAATTACTTGAGCAGTCTTGAAGTTGGAATTCTTCGACCACACAAGTACTTTGCCTTTGGAGAAGGCAACTTGATATCTTTTATCTTCTAAAGCTGAAATGGAGATAAGATTACGCTTGATTCTTGGAACATAAAGGACATCACATAACTGTAGTGTAATGCCGGAATCTAAATGGAGAGTAGAGGTCCCAATCCCTTTCATGGAGTAGCTAGCATCATCTCCAATAATGACTTGTTCATTAGAATCTCTCTCCACCAAGCTTGATAAATGCTCCTTAAAACCAGTGATGTGTCGAGAAGCATCACTGTCGATCAGCCAAGTGTTGGTGTCTGTAGGTACATTGCTTGACAATGTCGAATAGAACAAGTATTCACAAGATTCTTTCTGAGGAGAGGCATCATCAACATCTACAATGGTGGCCTGTTGCTTAGGCTTGGATGGACAATGCTTGGCAAAGTGACCATACTTGTCACATCTAAAGCATTGGACTTTGGATAAGTCTCTCTTCTTCTTGAATGCGGGAGCACCATCATTTCCTTTATCTCGATTCCTCTTGAAGAATCCTTTCTTCCCATCTTTTCCTTTCTTCTTCGAAGAGTGAGAGGTGAGAACATGAATCTCTTCATTAGTTGAACTTTGACCAATGCCTCTAGCCACCAATCTTGACTCCTCTTGAATGTAGTCGGCCCTCAAACGATCAAACTTAGGAAGTTTGGATCTTGCACTGATTCCTTGAATGTAGGACTCCCATGATAAAGGAAGACCATTGAGAGCAAGCATGGTCAAGTCCTTATCATCAACCACATGACCAATTGTAGAGAGCTGATCTCTCAATTCCAAAATCCTCATGAAATAGGCAATCACTGTTTCTCCTTTTGCCATCTTCACATGGTGTAGTTGTTGCTTCAGTGCAAGTGCTCGGCTGGTGTTGTTGATTTTGTAATGTCCCCTTCTCGAGCCTAATCTTTCCAGTGACCGTTGGCCAATTCCGGAGACCCGTAGGCTATTCGGAAGGTAAAATTAGGGTTTCCTGTTTTGAAGGATGCTCTTGCTCGAGGTTGGTTGTTTCAATGGCGGATTCTTTCTGGGTTTTCAGAGAGCTTCGCAGTGGTATGTTCTTCTTGGCATTCTGAGCATCTTCAGGAATTTACTATTTTTAGTAAATTCTATTTCTGGCAGTGAACCTGTTGGTCTTAGCACAGTTGACTTTCCTCTTCAGTTGACTCAATTGGCTTATTCAGTTCCTAGCCTCGGAATGCAGTTTCGGAGAGATAAGTTCATTTTACTTAAATAACATTATATTTTAATGTTATATTACCACCTTGGCCTAATCTCTTAACTTAATGTTGTTTTAAAAGGTGGACTTTAAGGGTGGTGCCATCATTGAGATAATGTTGTAATTATTAAGGTTGATTTAAGAGCCTTAAGTTGGACGCCATTTCTAAAGTAATGAATTTAATTAAAAAGTCAAAATTGAAGCTTTGAAGAAAGGGACGCCATCTATTGGAGGATTAGGGTTTGACTCTGAAAGGAAGATTAGGGTTTCGAGAAGGTCAACGGAAAATTATAAAAGGAAGCCTTTGGTTCTCTTTTCAGTATCTTTTGTCTATAGGAATGTTATGCTACCAGTTTGGCTCTGGGATTGCTTCGAGGAATGTACGCCTCCTAGCTAGGCATTGCTTCTCGCTTGAAAGATAGCGACTAGTGGTGAGATAGTGATAGATTGAATGTTTCATTGTGAGATTTCTTTATCTTAGTCTCGTGAGGGTTTGTAAATCAGATTTATGCATATTAGAAAGATCTTAGAATTGCATTTTTCCTTACAGCAGATTGTAGTTTCATTCATAAATCAAAAATATCAAAAATATTGTTCTGGGTATTGCATATTCCATCTTGTCTAGGCAGGGCGCCCCTTTGTGCCAAGTTGTAGAATTTTTAAGAAAGAATCTGATTTTATATAGCAAAATCGCCCCTTTGCTGGGCCGTACCATTTGCATTGTCTTGGGAATCGTGCAATAATTAATATCTGCATTTTGAGTCAGTTTATTGTGTCAATATTGGGCGCCATCTCCTTGGGATCATTTTGCACTTCACCTCGGGAAATTTGATTGAGTTTGGAGCAAGTTGTGAGTGAATTTGTGAGTTTCAGGGTTGCTGTTCATGCATGAGGGAAACAAGACTGTCACAAATCAGATTGTCAGGTTGGCTCTAATAATTGAGTTTTTGATTTAAGC
>VDFB02358797.1:0-21291 GCA_007258455.2 Sequoia sempervirens
AAAAACCACATTAGTATTTCATATCATTATCAGATCCTACAAAAAGCCTAATTGTAACCTCTAATTCCTTCCATTCATTCAAACTCACTCAACTCTGCACCAACACTCTCTTAAGAAACTCAAGGTACAAAGACATCATAAGACCAAATATTGATTCTAGACTCTCAACTAACCTCATTACACTTTCTTCCACATTACAATGACTGAAATAAGATCAAAAAACTCAATACTCAACAATTCATTTAGAAAACACTTTTTTTCACTTTAATACACCTAGTGCTCCATAAGACAAAATGACTACAATCATCCATTCTGGTTTTAGATCTTTTTCCTAACTTCCAAGACACCTTTAACAACATTGAATTGATAGTTTCAAGAAAAACTCAGACCTTCATATCACTATTTTATTAGAAACACAGTTTATAACACTCAAACCCCAAAACCTTAGTAGCATAGCACCTTAACAAAAGTGGTACACCAACAAATTCACAATGAATCACCTTAGTTTATTTACTATTTCAGGAACCCTTTTTGATTTATTATCGCATATCAAATAATAGTATATGGTTTCTTTGTAAAGATTGACATATTAATTGACTGTCCTACTGTAAAGAGCCCTAAATAGGCCAAATTTCCAAAGGAAGTATCTTTCAATCACCTTCAAAATACCAAAAAACCCTGGGTATCATTAGTTCAAACCTTAAAACCTCCAAATCATTTTTTTTATATAGATTAAGAGTCTCAGTGTAACATCAAATATCAAAACCCTCATTGTATGCCATTAAGGACTAAGCAAAATAGAGGTTTATTGTAAACAACCTGTAAGAACCTCAAACCTTATTGTAATATATTCCATCATGCTAAGATATGCCTGCACAAACCAAATACACTATCTCCTACTTCTTTCTATCCTCATTTCTTCATGACACCCCTTGGAGCCATCATTTTCATGTAGAAAACTCATAAAATCTAAGTGAGTAGCCACTATATCTTTGTGTTCATGCCTTGCCTACCTCTGCACACACATCCATGCAAAAAAAAAACATAAAAACACCCTACTTATCCCATCCCACCTTCTACTAAGCTTATATTTGTGGGATGGGCCTTAAACTTCTTCAATGACTCTCAAACCATATTATGAGGGTTTACAGACCGGTATGCAGAAAATTGACTTAAACAAGTGTTTTACTTATTCAAATTCCTTAAAATTGGTTTTGAATGAGATATAATTCCCTATACTACCAAAGGCAATAAATATCTAAGTTTTATGCAATTGTATAGGCCAAGTAAATAGGAAACATTAGAAAGAAAAACACTAAAATTTGAAGATAGGGAACTTTCTTTATTAGAAACTCTACACGAACACAATGAATGAACTTGTGTTCACCTTACAAAGGCTTTATATAGATATTTTCAACATCTAGATCGACTTCCCCTTCAACTTCAACTAACTAACTACCTTTTCCAACAAGGCAACTCTTCACATTCTTGTCCTTTTGTGCACTTTTACACTTTTACATCTTTTGCATTTTTGACAACTTAGCAACATTTTTGCAAATTTAACTTCAACAACCCCCTAGTGATCTATTTGAAACCTTAAATGCATTAAAATAGGTCTTCACATGAACTTTTACATGAATTTACAAATAAACCTTCAATTTTTGACAAATTTAGCTATGAGAGGTAACTAGTGCTCCTGCAAGAGGTTTTTAGCCTATAATTTATTGAAAAATTACCTCTTAAGTTAGGGGTATGTGCAGGATCATGGTGGGCCAAAAAGTGGCGATATGATGGATATGTGTAGGGTATGTGGTTGATGACCCTTTTTTAACCCAAAATTGATGAAACACAAAGGGTTTTTAGAGGAGATTCTCAACTTTCCACCAATATAAATTATGCTTTACTTTGAGTTTAATAAATAATTATTATTCATTTTATATTTGAATTACGACTAAAGTCCTAATTGATAGGCTAATTGAAAAAAATCTATAACTTTCAAACGATATCACATTTTATGCTTCACATACTATAGGATTAAAAAAAGAAAAGATGAATTTCATGAAGTTTTGACCAAGTTAAGGTGGTCAGACATATGAGTTTTTATATTTTTTTAAAGTTGTAATAAAAAATTCATAATTAATTATTTACTCTGAAAAAAATATGCATCACATTGAGATATGAATCCTCTACTTATATCTAAAATCTTATAAAAAAATATTATCATTTTATTGTGGTTAGGGTGGTTAGACAGACACCTACTTATTTTTTCCCTGAAATTTAAGTACTATTGCATTGAAATTTCAATTTTCATAAAATAGATTTATTTATTTTTAAAATAAACTAGTAGTTAGAAACTACATTCAATTTGCTACATGTTCTATTCTTACATATTTTTGAAATAATATAGATAACTTATTCAAATTTTTACATCAAGTTGCCTAACTCTTTTTTTTGAATTTTTCGCCACTTAATGGCCTTTTTTTCCATGATGATCCTACACATACCCTTAGTTTACCATTGTAGACACCTAAAAATAGTCTGAAGAATCTAATTAATTAAATACGACTTATTTGATTAATTAATCTTAAATCATCTACTTAGTAAATAAATAGAAATTTTTATTTATATTAAGTTCATTATTAATTCTTCTATTTTATCATATTATTTCTCTCTTAATTAAATAAAAAAAATTAAATACTTTGTTTTATTTAATTATTATCATTATTAATTCTTCTATTTTATCATATTATTTCTCTCTTAATTAAATAAACAATATTAAATACTTTGTTTTATTTAATTATTATCATTATTATTTCTTCTATACTTTTTTTTTTTTTTTAGACTGCAGGAATTGGGTAGCACGACCCCCTATAAACTGCAGTGCGCCTGGTAAACTTTTTAACGTGACCGGTGGCGCTGGCGCAACACGCCCTCTGGTACCACAGGAACGGGGGAGACTAGAACTCGTGACCAGCCGAGCCGCAATGGAATTACTTAGCCAACCGAGCTAGGGCCCCCGCCCTATTTCTTCTATACTTTATCCATTAATTCTATCTTAAATTAAAAACACAGCTTCAATAATTTGTGTTATTTAAATTACCTCATCACATTTCTTCTTAATTAAATAAAGATATCTTAGAATCTTTAATTTAATTATCATATTCCTTTTATTTTAATCTAATAAACAACTTCTTAAGTTTGTTTTATTAAATTATTTATTCCTCTTTTGCTAAATTTAAATAAAACAAAAATATTTAAATTAATGCAAAAATCATATCCCTCTATTCACTCACCAATAAAATTAGATTTTTTAAATCTAATTAATTCAATTGTCAATCACGGGAAGAGCCTCGGAGACAAACCTACAGGAAATCCTCTCAATCTTCTGCCTCAAATCTTTCCTCTCATCTTGCCTGGTGTTTTCATGGGGAGGAACAATCCTCCATGATCAGCTCCACCTTCTCATCTCATACCATTCAATTCTCTAGATTGAATCTCAACCTCTGTTGTGTTGCCCCTTCACAAATGAGTGTCGTGAAATCTATAAATACAGGCTTCTGGCTACAGGAAAAGGATCCTAATTTGTGCAATCTTACTCTACAGGTTTTCTAGGCATTCAAGAAAATAGAAGCAATCATCAAGCAATCAAGCATTTTAGTTCATCAATCATGGTTGTTTACAATAGTTTCTTTCTCATAAGTTTTACTGTAGAATCATCTTAGTTGCATTTAGGAATCATAATAGCTTAATTCTCATTCTTTAAGTGTCATTTCAACAATCTATTAGCTTATTTAAATATGAGAGCAAAGTAAATTAGAGAAATCTTTAAAGTTAGAGAGCAATAAGACAGATTTCTGAAGGTTCCTGTGTTTAAAATAGTTTAAATCTCTTGAATCTTTGATGCAATGTCTTATTTAGAAGTGTAGATGCATACTTAATTTGTTTATCTCATTCATACACTTCTATTTTGGTGCCCACCGTGGAGCATAACCCCATATTTTGCAATTTTTTTGTGAAAAGTGTCTTACAGGTATTAGTGTGTTTGTTTTAGCAGAATTAAGGTTTTTTATAGCGCGCCGACTGGATTCTGTAGCGCATCGGAGGAAAACTATAGTGCGCCAGACAACTATTTTAGCACCTCAACCCTCTATTTTAGCGCCTCAGCAACATTATGCAGCGCCTCAACCCTCTGTTTTAGCACCTCGGTGCTCTTTTGTAGCACCTCAGAGCTCTGTTTTAGCGCCTCAGATTTAGTGTTTTGATAGTCAATCTTAAAATGGCCATATCTTGGTCATACGGATGTCTTTTTCGATGTTATTTTTTAAATGGGGTATAATTTCATAAGCTATGCAATGGTGTAGGTATTTATCACTTTTTGTAGAGTTAAAATTTTCAATTTTACATTTAAAGTCAAATCACAGTGTAACTTGGTCTAAGATTTAGGGTTTTCTTGCTTAATCATTCATCTAACCATTATATCTTCTTATTTCTTGATCTCATCTAACATTTGGAGTATTTACACAGGTTTTAAGAAGAAAATGGAGCATTGAAGTGAATGAAAGAGCATTTGATATTCATTGTAATAGTGTTTTCAAACACTCATGGGAAAATAACCCATCATATATTTTGTTTCATTCTTGCTTTAGGACCAAATAGCATCGATAAAAATGTATCTTTTTATCTAGATACGACACATCCGTGGCCAGATTTTGTTCTTTAATCTCTTTTTGGTTAAAATTTATCAATCCTAGGACAGAAAATGGGTTAAAATTTATCAATCCTAGGATAGCAAATGGATAAAAATTGATCAATCCTAGGATAGAAACTTCATTATTACTTGTGGGATTAAAATTGAACATCATGCTTTTATGGAGCAATATCTCCATATAGATTAGATAATTTGTCTTTTGGGTTTTTAAAAAGTGAACAACTTCTTTGCTGTGATTGGGTGATAGGTTTATGCTCTCCCCTTGACTGGGTGCATCAGAATACCAAACTCACTTTTACTTTGTGCATTTTCAAGCTTTCATTAAAACCTTTAGACAGGCCTACCATAGTGGGAAAAAGTACTCACCCTATGGGAATGACCTAAATAGGGATAGCCAAAATCCATGGCATTCCAACCCACTTTAAAATTTATGTGAATTTGGGGAAACTCTCTTTCAATGGAAGTGTGTAGGATAATCATCCCCAAAATATTTGTTCTAAAGATTGGGAGGTCTCTCGAGGGAGTTTATCCATTTGCCGCTATGAACGGAAACCCTATCTAAGAACCTAGAAATAGAAGCACGCTTGTCAGTTCCCGAACATTGTAATACTCGGCGGTGTAGGGGCAAGGAAGAATCTACCCTCAAGCACTCACCATATAATTGCCAAGGATTGTTTGCTCAGGGGATCTGGTATCCACTTTCGTCACTCTGAGTACACACCTGGAAAAGACAAAAACACAGGCACCCTCTAGGGGGTGACATGGCTGTGTGAGTCGATGCAATTGCAAGCTGTGGGCTGTTTGAGTATATAATGATGACCTTTTGTCTCTAGGAGTGAGTCTATCTGAATTGTCTTATCTGTTATAAACCAGTGAAAATCAAGAAGAACCATGTTTGGTTCTTGAACATACACTCTTTGTTTAAGAATTTAGGATTTAATCAACAACAGTTCTATTTTTTCTTGCTATGTTTTCTTGTCATTAAAATAGATAAGATCATCCCAAAAAGAAACACAAACCACCATGGCTGAAATAGAGGAGGATCAATTGAATGCTTTAGCTTATCAACTAAAGAACCTTCAACAAAAAATCTGGGAAACAACCACAAAGAGATATCTAATGCCAAACATCTACCCATATCCTCTTGACCAAACAATGAACATGAGACCTTCTTCACCAACAACTCCATCATCCAAGTTCAATATCTTTGAATTTTTCCAAAATTTCAATAAGCCAAAATCTTAGTCCTCAAATACAAATGATATTGAACAATCTTATCATGTCATGCATTTATCTCCATCCACCATAAGCCAAAATGAACCTCAAGATTCTTTCACTCAAGTTAACAATTCCATCCAATCATCCTCTTCTATCATATCTTCTACATATAATGATTCATGTCAAACTCTCACTCCAAAGCATGCTATCATAGACTCCCCTACACATCAAGATCAAAATATTCTTTCCACTCCATCCAATGATTCCACAATCTCACAAAGTCTTCTCATCTTTGATCAAGATCCCATTTCTCAAGAATCTTATAATGATCCCCTCCTTTCACTTTTCATCCAAAATAATTCACATCCATCTCAAGAGACAAGTATCCTTCCAAGTTCTTTTTCCACATCATCTAATCAATCCATACCATATCATGATTCTATTGTATCACAAGATCATGATAGTTCTTCCATCCTATCTAATCATTTCTTACCAATTGACGATCAAGACACGCTTTCTACAAAATCTAATGATTCCTTTCCTCATCAAGATCAAGATGTACTTCGATTCAAGGATACCCTTTCATCCCATGAAGATGTTTATCCTTCTTATGATCAAGATATTCCTTTCATACCACTTCATGATCCTTTTCCAAGTCAAGATAGAAACACCTCATCATCCCCATGTCAAGATTCTATCACACCTATTCAAGCTATCCATGAACCCCACACCTATAAATTAGGATCCTCCACCTTTATCCATTATGGTTTGCTTCCAACACCTATCCTTTCATCCATATCATATCCTCCCCAAAATGAACTTGCATCTTGTTTCACAAACAATACATATCCCATTGGTAAACAAATGTGTCAAACTATGAACTACAAAGGCAAAGGATTAGGCATTCATGAACAAGGTATCCTAGAACCCCTTTCTATTCAAAAACACCCATATCACCATGGCCTTGGTTATACACCTAAGTGTCCTAGTGCATCAAACCTACCATCTATCCTAGGTCCTCATCCTAGTCCATCAAAAATTCCATCTATCCTAGGTCCATATCCTATTCCTCAAGAACAACAAAGGCACACATCTTTGATGCCCTTTCAAAATTCTACCCACATTAACTCATCCATAATACCTCCATACCATTCATCTCAATCCACCCCTCCCATTGCTCTTGGAAGCAATTTGGGTGCCAAATATCAGAAGCTTCTATATCAAAATCCACATGTATCAAAGGATCAACATGTCTCCTTGAAGAGACATGCAAAAGAAAAAAAACTTGATCCAAAATCAAAGGAAAAATCAAAAAGGCCACAAAGGCCCATCAAAGCAAAAAGGAAATTTTCAAAGACCACAAAGGTCCATAAATCAAAAGAAAAATTCAAAGGCCACAAAGGCCCATCAAAGAAAAAAGGAAATTTTCAAAGACCACAAAGGTCCATAAATGAAAAATTTTCAAGGCCACAAAGGCCCACTAAGCAAATATCAAAGTCAAAAATCATGTGGATTCCTAAAAGTCTCATAGAAGCAATAAAATCAAAATTGGCATCCAAATTTTCTTATCCAAAAGCTTCCTCCAATCTTCCATATAATAACCTATCACTTTCCAAATCCATTCTTCCTACATCACTCCACCATCCTTCAAGGTGTGTGCCAATGTTGAGCTTGTCATCCTTTCCATCTATCCATTATCCAACATTCATCCCCCATCACTCCCCTTTAATCCAAACCTTTGCATAAATCCTTAGTCTCTTCCATCATACCATTAATCTACCAGCATTTATGAGTCTAATCCCCATTGCCATGGTTAATTAAAGGGATAATTGGTTGTGAAACTCAATGTTAAAGTCCTTCCTCCATCTCCCTATCACCCATATCCTATCTTACATATTCCTCTTGCACTCTACACTTAGGGGCAAGCCTCATCCATCTTATCATTCATGGTCATTATCCTTTCTACGCTCATTCCTTACATTTCCACTTTTGATCTTGATAAGGTTAAGAATCTTCTTGAACATCATATATGCTTATCCTATATGCTTTATCCATATATTTTGTACCATATCTTTTATCTCATCCATATTCCATCATTCTTACTAGATACATCCTTTCTTTTCATCCTTGGTTTTGATGAAGAATGGGGGAAAAGCACTTGGTCCTTGTGTATATATCCTGTCTAGTTGATCTTGATCATCCCATTCATTATCATTATCCTTGCATTATTCCATTCCATATCTCCTAGCTTATCAAAATCCATGTCATCATGTCCCTTTGCAATCTTGAATATTATCATGCAAATCATATTTGAGCCTAGCTATAAAACATTATCCAATCCTCATATCTTTTGTCAATCAATCGTCAACAATCATCAATCTTTTTGTACTTAGAGGATATCAGTAATCCTAAGTACTTATCATCATCATACCTTATGGAATCAATCATTCTTGGCATATTAATCAATCAACTATTGTCATCTTTCAACAAGAGATATGTTGCTTGTGTGACATGTTTTGCAGTGACTTTCATTTTGATCTATCATTTATCCATGGTTACATTACCTCTATTGTGGTTCATCTTATTCCTTCAACCGGTCATACCATCTCATTCCAAATCAAATATCTTGAAAATCCAAAAAAAAAATTCAAAAATCCTAAAAACATCATAAAATCCATCAAAATCCAAAAACATCAGAAAATCAAACTCCAAAAAAAATCAAAAAATCAAAATCCAAAAACATCAGAAAATCCATCAAAAATCAAAAGAAAATAAAAAAATCAGAAAATCCATGCGAAAACATTAATAAAATCGAAAACACAAAAATAGAGTCTACATCAGTCAGAAAATGGAGTCTGTGTCAGTCGAACTACGTGGTATTTGCATATATAACATAGGCAAGGCTAATCTTTGATCAAGCCCCCGAGGCCCCTAGGATAGGTCTTTAGGTTAGTTCTTTAGTCAAACATCTAGGAATATCATGCACACATCGGCACACACATTTTCAACATCAATGATCTAATCTGAATAATGATTTGAAAATACTTTAACGTAGAATTTGAATTGTTGTACTTTTCTTTTTATCATTTTCTTTTTATTTCTTTGGAGCTACTCAATGATGTATTGAACTAGAGAGGCAAGGAAGGAGAATGATACTTTTCTTTGTTTGTTGTTTGTGAGTTAGTCATTATTATTTTGTGAATTGTCACGGGAAGTGCTCTACCAAGTATCATGGATGACATTCTGATTCACTTAAGAAAATGGTTAATTCTTGTATGTTTATGCAAGAAATGCTCAGGTCATCTTGGTTTAATTATACCTTGATGCTTGTATTCCCTTGCAATATCAAAAAATATGAAAGAAATACTTAGGTCATCATTGGTCTATCTCATATCATTGATGCTTGTATTCACTTTCAACATTTAAAAAAAAAAAGCTTAGTGATGATACAAAGCAAAATCAAAATATTGTTAAAATGACACTTAGAATTGCATGGTTAAAATAGATTGCATCCATATTAGTCTTGCATATGCATTTATAGATTGTTTCGAAAGCTACCAAATTTCAATCTCAAAAGCTACACGTACTCCATATCTACATCATATCACCATCTCTTCAATATTTCTTAGGATATCATCTCTTTTTGAATCATTTTCTTTCATTTCAGTCATCTCAAATTCCATCCAATCTTAATCTATTAATTCTAGCACAAATCATTTAATCACATCCTTGGTTTTGTTCCCAACCTTGTTACAAGCCTTTATCCAATCATCATCATCATCATCATCAGGATATATCCTTCCCTATCATTTTGTGTTGTTTTGGGATGTATCCTTCCCTTATCAACAACACTCTTATCATCATCAACAACCAATCTTGGCTTGAAACTTGACTGGGGCAACATCACGTTTATCATTGAATCCATTTGTGCTTACTTACTTTTCATCTTCTCCTTTCATTATCTCTTCCTCATCCCATCCCCTATTCTATTCATCATTTTGCATCATCAAGTCCTAGTACATTAATCGATCTTATACTGGGGCATATCAATCAATCAGTGAAGTCAAATCACAAATCAATAATCTTATCAAATCAATCAACATCAATCAATAAGTCTATCAATCAATAAAATCTAATCAGCTTTGTTCAAATCTTGTGATCATCAATCTATCATTTAACTTTTCCTATCATGAGGTTAATCATTCAATCAATCAATCATTGAACCTCACCTATCATGAGGTTAATCATTCAATCAATCAATCATTGAACCTCGCCTATCATGAGGTTAATCAATCATCAATCTATCATTGATCCTCACCTATCATGAGGTCAATTATCAATCAATCTATCATTAAATCTCACCTACCATGAGATCAATAATCTTCTAATCTATCAGGATCAACAATCAGCTGACGTGATCATCAATCATCATCATAATCAAATGGAGGAATCAATATTTCTTTATCGGGAGATAAATCGTTTCTCTATCATCAAATCATCATCATAATCAATCATAAAATCCAAAATTCATCAATTTATCTCCCGAGGGGGCATATATCACTATCATTTCAAAATTCAACATCTGGGGCAAATCAGGGGCATATCTTAAAACTTTTCATCAATACTGGCAGCTGAGGCAAAATTTTCTTTGAAGCAATGCGTAAACACATCATTTCAAAGAGGGGAAAAATGTAGACACCTAAAAATGGTCTGGAGAATCTAATTAATTAAATACAACTTATTTGATTAATTAATCTTAGATTCATCTACTTAGTAAATAAATAGAAATATTTATTTATATTAAGTTCATTATTATTTTCTTCTATACTTTATCTATTAATTCTATCTTAAATTAATACATAGCTTCAATAATTTGTGTTATTTAATTACCTCATCACATTTCTTCTTAATTAAATAAAGATATCCTAGAATCTTTAATTTAATTATCATATTCCTTTTATTTTAATTTAATAAACAACTTCTATAGTTTGTTTTATTAAATTATTTATTCCTCTTTTGCTGAATTTAAATAAACCAAAAATATTTAAATAAATGCATAAATCATATCCCTCTATTCACTCACCAATAAAATTAGATTTTTCAAATCTAATTAATTCAACCGTCATTCACGGGAAGAGCCTCAGGGACAAACCTACAGGAAATCCTCTCAATCTTCTGCCTCAAATCTTTCCTCTCATCTTACCTGGTGTTTTCATGGGGAGGAACAATCCTCCATGATCAGCTCCACCTTCTCATCTCATACCATTCAATTCTCTAGATTGAATCTCAACCTCTGTTGTGTTACCCTTTCACAAATGTGTGCCATGAAATCTATAAATATAGGTTTCTGACTACAGGAAAGAGGATCCTAATTTGTGCAATCTTACTCTGTAGGTTTTCTAGGCATTCAAGCAAATAGAAGCAATCATCAAGCAATCAAGCATTTTAGTTCATCAATCATGGCTGTTTACAGTAGTTTCTTTCTCATAAGTTTTACTGTAGAATCATCTTAGTTGCATTTAAGAATCATAATAGCTTAATTCTCATTCTTTAAGCCTCATTTCAACAATCTATTAGCTTATTTAAATCTGAGAGCAAAGTAGAGTAGAGAAATCTTTAAAGTTAGAGAGCAATAGGATAGATTTCTGAAGGTTCCTATGTTTAAAATAGTTTATCTCTTGAATCTTTGATGCAATGTCTTATTTAGAAGTGTAGATGCATACTTAATTTGTTTATCTCATTCATTCATTAATTTGTTTAAATATCTATGCTTTTAGGCAGGAGGGTGCCAAGCCTTTCAGTTGCAAAAATATGGAAATAAATAATGGATCTAATGGTGAAAACCATTCTATGGTAGTATTTTATCCCAAAATAGTAAAAACAAAGAACGCATCCAGTGGTGAAAACCTCATTGAGGCGCCAAAGGATGGAAGGCTTGACATCCTCCCACAACATTACCATGAAAGATCATCAGTGTTGGTAGAACCCACACAGTCTATTGATATTGGCACAACAGAGAAAGTAAGAATACTACACCTAGCAGCATCCATGACAGATACAGAAAAGCTAGATTTTATCAAATTCTTTGAAGAACGATGCATCAATTTTGCTTGGTCATACTTTGACATGCTAGGCTTAGACACAGATCTTATTATGCATCACTTATCTTTACCAGCTGGCACTAAACCAGTAAAATAGAAACTGAGAAAGATGCATCCACATGTTGCATTATTGGTAAAAAATGATGTAAAGAAACTACTAGATGCTGGATTTATTAGATCTATTGATTATGCTGAATGGATATCCAACATTGTACCTATTTCAAAACCAGATCACACCATCATAATATGTACAGATTTCTGGGATTTAAATAGAGCATGTCCAAAGGATGATTTTCCTTTGAAAAACATAGACATGATTGTAGATTTAACAACTGGCCATCAAATGCTATCACTCATGGATGGATTTTCAGGATACAATCAAATCAAAATAGCTCCTAAAGACCAAGAAAAGACATCATTTACATGTCCATGGGGCACCTTTTGCTGGAACGTCATGCCTTTTGGGTTAAAGAATGCAGGAGCTACATACCAATGAGCTATGACAACAATATTCCATGACATGATGCACACCTTCATGGAGGACTATGTGGATGATATCTTAGCCAAATCTCACACCAGAGAAGGACATCTAGAGATACTTGCCAAAATATTTGACAGGTTGGAGAATTTTAAAGTCAGATTAAATCCCAAGAAATGTGCCTTTGGAGTAACATCAGCAAAACTCCTTGGATACATAGTTTCTACAAAGGGAATTGAAGTAGATCCAGCAAAAGTTAAAGCCATTGTGGAAATGCCACCTCCTAAGAATATCAGCACATTAAGATCTCTACAAGGCTGACTATAGTCCATCAGAAGATTCATCTCTCAACTAGCAGATCAGTGTCATCCATTCAACCATCTTTTGCATAAAAATGTGTCTTTTAAATGGGATGAACAGTGTGAGAGTACTTTCGATCAAATCAAGCATTATTTAATGACACCACCAATCTTGGTGCCACCCAGTAAAGACAAGCCATTGTTTCTATATATCGCAACAACATATATCTCTTTAGGAGCCTTACTGGCACAAGAGGATAGAGAAGGAAAGGAACAGGCAATATACTATATCAGCAGGACACTCAATGGACATGAAGTAAACTACACCTTCATTGAAAAATCATGCTTACTAGTAGTATTTGCAACACAAAAATTGTGGCACTATATGCTCACTCACACTGTCAAGCTCGTTGCAAAAATTGATCCCCTCAAGTATTTACTGAGCAAAGCAGCTTTAACAAGAAGGTTGGCAAAGTGGGTCCTACTCCTCAGTGAGTTTGACATTTAGTATGTTGAAAGGCGAGCTATCAAAGGACAAGTCATTGCCGACCAATTAGCAGAAGCTCCATTGTCAGACAGTCATCCTATGACCATGGAATTTACTGATGCGGATATCCTCAATGTTACAACACAACCATGGCAACTCTACTTTGATGGATCCTACACATAACATGGATTAGGGGCAGGAATTTTATTTGTCACACCTCTTGGGCACACAATTCCATGATCTTATAGGCTTACCTTCCGTTACACTAACAATGTGGTAGAATATGAAGCTTTAATCCTTGGAATTAATGTGGCTATTGACTAGAGAATCACAAAACTACATGTATATGGAGACTCTTAGTTAATCATCTATCAAGTCAACAATGATTACCAAACTAAAGATGACACACTGATTTTATACAAGAGACTGGTAGATGATCTAAGGAAATACTTCATAGATATCAAATTTGAGCAGATACCAAGATCAGAGAATAAAGCAGCAGATGCCATGGCCACAATAGCATCTCTTCTACAAATGCTTGAAACACAAGATCGTTATCAATTTATTGTGGAACAAGTGTCAAATCCTGCATACACAAATATCAAATCCCAAACCATAAGCCTTTTGGATAGTGCCCAATCTTCCATTTATGGAGACATTTATACTTACCTAAAAGATAATATCTTACCGCTAGATCTTTCTCGCAACCAAAAGTGCAACTTCATATGCCAATCTGCCAAACATACCATTATTGCTAACACCCTTTACCGTCGAGGCCTAGATGGTACTCTTTTGCGTTGTTTAGAACATAATGAATCTGCTTCTGCTTTACATGAGGTCCATGAAGGAATTTGTGGCACACATTCAAGCGGATTATCTTTAGCCAAGAAACTCCTTTGTTTGGGATATACTGGCCGCACATGGAGCAAGAATCTTATCATTTTGTTAAGAGATGTCAAAAATGTCAGATTCATGGCAATCTTATACATGCACCAGCACAGGAGCTCCATCCATTCACCACTACATGGCCTTTCTGTCAGTGGGGATTGGACTTGGTAGGGAAAATTAACCCATCTTCATCTAATGGACATAAGTTCATTATCACAGCAACAAAATATTTTACAAAATGGGTGGAGGTAGTTCCCTTAACCATAATTATTGGGAAGCAGATATCATCCTTCATACTTAATTATCTCATTTGTAGATATGGGATACCCCAATCAATCATCATAGATAATGGCAGGCCTTTCAAGAACCAAGATGTCCAAGAGCTGTGTGAAAAGTTCCACATCCAACATTGCTTTTCAACCCCTTACTACCCTCAAGGTAATGGACAGGAAGAAGCTTCAAACAAAACAATCCTAAAGATTCTCAAGAAGACTATAAATGAGGTAGGGCGTGATTGGCACGTTCAGCTTAACCCTGCTCTTTGGGCTTACAGGACTAGCATCAAAACACCAACAAGAGTTACACCATATGCTCTTGTCTATGGATCAGAGGCAATATTACCTATCGAGGTAGAAATTCCATCCCTTCGAGTTTCACTAAAGGGACTCATTTCAGATGAGGATTATAGAATCTCTAGACTTCAAGAATTAGAGCTACTTGATGAACGTCGACAACAAGCTATCAATCATTTGACAGCCTATCAACAAAGAATGTCTAGGAACTACAATCATAGGGTTAAGCCTAGAGTCTTCCAGATCAGAGACTTGGTCCTACAGGAAAACCCTAGAAATCAAGCAGACAGAGAAAAGAAGGGAAAGTTTGAACCTAACTAGATAGGGCCTTATGTCATTATATCAGTCTATAGATCAGGAGCATACCGGCTGTCTACACTAGAAGGAGATATGTTGGAGGAGCCCATGAACAACATCCATCTCAGGTGATTCTATACTCGAGGATACCTAGTGCACAGTTGGTAAGGTTGTCTTGATAAAAACTTGGCAAACAGGTGTCATGATGACAGAAAAAGAAAAAAACAAAATAAAAATAAAAATACACAAAAAGGAGGACACAATAAAAACAAGTGATGAAAACCTGGGAAACAGGTGCTACTTGTGATTTTCACCAGCTCTTCTATCTATTGGGTACAGTTTTGTTACGATTGTTTCCTTCCTGCTCAGCTTTCCATCCCTATCCCATTTAGAATCATTAATATCCCTCTCCACCTATCTGCATAGAATCATCATATACCTGGCAGGGGCAGCATCCACCGAAATTCACTTAGGTACAAAAATAGGACTTTTCCAAAACTGACTAGGGAGACAAATCAAACTACGAAAATATACAAGATAAGCGTCACAAAAAAGAAAAAATCAAAAGCAGAAAAATTATAAGTCCAAAACGTCAAAGGAATTTATAGAAATCCAAAAAACCTGGAAAGTTTGTCAAAGTCAAAACGTGATTTGTCAAAATCCAAAAACATCAGAAAATTTGTCAAAATCCAAAAACATCAGACAATCCACAAAAATCAAAACAAAAACATTCAAAAATTGCAAAACACAAAAATAGAGTCTATTTCAGTCGAACTATGTGGTCTCTGCGTGTATAACGTAGACAAGACTAATCTTTGATCAGTCCCTGAGGCCCTAGGATAGGCCTTTAGGTTACGTTCTTTGGTCAAATGTCTGAGAATATCATGCAAACATCAGCACACACATTTCAACATCGATGATCTAATCTGAATAATGATTTGAAAATACATTAAGTAGAATTTGAATTGTTGTACTTTTTATTTTATCATTTGCTTATCATTTCTTTGGAGCTACTCGATGATGTATTGAACTAGAGAAGCAAGGAAGGAGAATGATATTTTTCTTTGTTTGTTGTTTGTGAGTTAGTCATTATTATTTCGTGAATTTTCGCGGGAAGTGCTCTACCAAGTATCATGGATGACATTCCAATTCACTTAAGATAATGATTAATTCTTGTCTATTTAAGCAAGAAATGCTCAATTCATCTCGGTCTAATTATACCTTGATGCTTGTGTTCGCTTGCAATATCAAATATCATGAAAGAAATACTTAGGTCATCATTGGTCTATCTCATATCATTGATGCTTGTATTCGCTTTCAATATTTTTAAAAGCTCAGTGATGATACAAAGCAAAATAAAAAGATTGTTGAAATGACACTTAGGTTTGCATGGTAAAAATAGATTGCATTCATAATAATACATCTGCAGAGTATTGGTTACACAAGTTACAAAGATTCATTTGCAAATAATGTTATCTTTTCTTATTAAAGATTGAGTATACTTGACACATACAATTTTCATAATGGCATGCATATAAAATCATTTCTTCATCTCATCATAAATTTCACAATAAACATCTCATTTCATGAAATCATATACATGTTATGTTTCATCATTCATTATATTTATCATATTTACATCTCATCACATTATCATGTAGTTGCAAAATCATCATTCATTGCATACATATAGAAAGCATTTTATAATCTCATCATATATATCACATATGCATACATCATTCATTTACATCTCATTTTAAATATCATACATTGCATTTCATTAGATCATACATACATCATTCATTTACATCTCATTTGAAATATCATACATTGCATTTTATTAGATCATACATACATCATTCATTTACATCTCATTTTAAATATCATACATTGCATTGCATTAGATCATACATACATCATTCATTTATATCTCATTTTAAATATCATACATTGCATTTCATTAGATCATACATACATCATTCATTTACATCTCATTTGAAATATCATACATTGCATTTCATTAGAAAAAGCATACATCATCATTATCATATCATCATCAATGCATATATCCCATCTAGTATAATAAATCATCATAAAACATAAAGATTAAAATGCATCCATCACATAAATCATGTAGAACACATCATAGATCAATCAAACCCGCTGTACATATATATCTCATCAAGTGTCAACTATACAATAAAATCTGAAAAGAATGAAGATAACATCATGTCAAAAAAATGACTATATACATCTCGTGAAATACATCAAAAGGTACACACAATGATCTCACGTAGTGCTCGCACCAGAAGGAGTAGGTTTCACACTAGTATCACCATCACCACCAGCTATCCCAGGATCTCTCAGATCTCTTGAGAGAGGCTATGTCACGCCTCTGCTCACTCTCCTAGAACGAGTCCTCTATGAGCGGGACTGAGCATAACTGACTCTCTGCTCTGGGGGGAAAATCTCATGGTATCGGCTCTTGTAGAACTCAATCTCTACACCTACCCGCATAGCCTCTCGCATATAATCTACCACGGAAGTCCCATCGGCCACTCTCTGCAATCTCTTTGTAGTCACCTGTGCTGTCTCTGCTATCTATCTAGCAGTATCTCGCTCTGCAGCCAGGGTAGTAATCTGTGCCTACGCAGTGGTCAACTATGCTCGTACACCTGCTAGCTAAGCCTCTGCTCGCTCTGCTGACTATCTAGCCTCATCTCTCTCACCAATCAGAAAGGTAATCTGCATCTATGCAATAGCTAGCTGTGCCTACATCTGGGCCTGAGTCTGTGCTACTAATCCCTGTGCTTGTGCTAACTATCCCTATAATGTCAAAATCTCAACACACAAACCAGCAACCTCTGATCACTCTGCTAGAGAGGGAGCAACTGCCTGCCTCTTACGAGGCACACTAGTTGATGGCTTTGAGGTAACTGCTACACTTGGTCTCCCCCCATCTCCACTGTCATCATCACTGTCATCATCACTATCATCACTATCATCACTGTCACTCTCATCACTACCCTCCACATCCACATCAGTATCTACATCCTCCTCTCTCCTCCGTCTGCGACCACCATGACCACCCCCTGTAGCTGCTAGTGCTGGCTCATCTAGAATAGTAATACAGGGAGGTGGGTACAGAGCTAGATACTATCCATAGTCGGGAGTAATGGGTGCCTCTACAATATCTCGCCGTATATCCCATGCTGATGGCTGAAGAGCATGATAACCCTCAATAAGTGCCTCATAAGGTAGGCATGGACCCCAATCACTAGCATCTATCCGGCGTCATCCATAGTGAGCTACTGCCTGTGGCATACACTATACAATCCCATACTGCCTATAGACGCGGCGAAACAAGAATTGCTCCAAAATCTTGGAGCTCTTCCCGATCAAATGCATCGAGTCGGCCAAATATCCCAACTCGACATGATCCTCATCCTAGTCATCACAATCTAAATATGGACACCAGGTCACTGTCTCCACATCATCAAGAACCCGTCTCCAATAATCTAGCTTACCCATCATATGCTGGGTAGGCTTGCCTCTGTAATGGAACACATAGGGTCTCATTGCTGGTCTCGATAACACAGGCTCAGGATGCGTGATAACGATATGCTCCCATGCCCATACCTGAAGAAATGTAGCTCCTGCTGATAAACTGTTACCTCCCAGGTACACGATCCAGTGTAAATCATGATATAATTGAGCAAGCATACACATACCCCAAGCATATCTCGTCCTGTGTACCATCATATCCTCTAATACCCAACCCCATCCAAGCGATAGACCCTTTGACCTCTTATCAGGACAAAGGAATCCACCAATAAAGCCTGCCAAAACTGAAGGAAGTGGAGCATATGAATGATACACATCTACCCAAGGGATCCAAACTCTCATAATATGAGGATCCTGAAAGACTCTCCGAATAGAATCTATCCCACCCCACTCCTCTGAATCATGCATAACAATCTCACCAACAAAAGGAATCTGAAGGATACGCCATACATCCTCTAGCGTCACAGTCATCTCCCCGGTAGGTAAATGAAAAGTGTTGTGGTCGCTATGCCACCGCTCTGCCAATGTTGTGAGTAGACCCCGATTAAGTCTAATATGGGGCATGTCCAACATCGAAGCTAAACCACAATCAATAATATGCTCTCTCATCCTGTGAAAGACGTGGAATCATATCTAGGGGCCAGGGGAACTGCTCTCACACCTGAATAACATCTAAATCCTCCTGATATCAAAAGACACATTTTTACAAATCAATACATTATCATTAGAATATCAAACATCATTTTACTCTATATAAACTAATGATTAGATCTTACAGGTAAAAAATGTTTTAAAACCTCACCTATCATGAGGTCATCAAATTCTAAAAATGTGTTTATCTATCATATGATCAATTTATCAAAAGTGAACCCTCATCTATCAATCAGGTTCATTTCATTTTCAAATTATTCCTTGCCTATCATGAGGATAATTGTTATCAATCAATCAATGGATCTCGCTTATCATGAGATCATTTACCATTTATTTAGTCGGATCAAACTAAAATGGATGGAGTGAACAACAAATCGACGATATAAAAAATCAAGATTCACAATTTTTCATCAATCTATTTTTCCACGCGCTAAAACAGGTGGACGACGCGCTAATATTTTTGAGGTGCTATAGTTTTTGGCTATCGAGCTGAAAGATTTGGTCGGTGCACTAAAACTACTAAGGTGCTATACTATCTTGTCGGCATGCTATAACAGAGCTCGGGTGCGCTATTTCTGGTGGGGGGCTAAAATAGACCTATGGCGCACTACAGAATCTACCTAAAGCACTAAGTTTTTGACGTGCTACACTAGCCTAGTGACGTGCTACAGAATTCTCCTGACGCTCTAAAACTCTCACGTGCTAAAAAAGATGACTGACGCACTATTCTGCACCAGTCGAGCGCTAAAATGGTAAAAAACATGAGAAAAATGAACTAAAAGGTACAAGCACAAATTACGAGGAGGGTTTGGGGTATGTACCAAAGGTCCATAGTCGGTTGGACGCTGGTGACGTCACACACGCTCGGGTCGGTGGGTGTGGTAGGGGATCGGCATCCTGCTGCTCCTAGCACTCTAAAGGTCTCTATCACAAGTTTCTCAAAGTCAAATGCACAAATGACTTTTGAAAATGACCTTTTTAACTTTTATAGGTTCTTTTTGTGGGATTTTTTTTAATTTCTTCCTGCGAAATTAATTTTTATCTATCGGTGGGGCATTTTTGCACAGTTTTATCGGGAGATAAATTGTTTCTTCATCGTTTCTTCATCCAATCATTCTAAAATCATCAAATCATCATAAAATTCAAAAATTGAAAAAAAATGCAAAATAAAAATCATCAATTTGTATCTCCGGTGACATATATCATTATCATTTTGGAATTCAATATCTGGCAAATGCAGACATATTTCCAAACTTGTCAATGTTGTGGTGAAGCAAAATCATTCTTTGAGCAGCGGCGTGTACATCACTTCCGAAGAGGCAAAATGTAGACACCTAAAAATGGTTTGGAGAATCTAATTAATTAAATACGACTTATTTGATTAATTAATCTTAATTCATCTAATTAGTAAATAAATAGAAATATTTATTTATAATAAGTTCACTATTAATTCTTCTATTCTATCACTTTATTTCTCTACTCTTAAATTCATCCTTAAATTAAATGCTTTGTTTTGTTTAATTATTATCATTAATATTCCTTCTATACTTTATCGGTAATTCTATCTTAAATTAAAAGAAACCACCGGCTTCAATAATTTGTGTTATTTAAAATTACCTCATCCACATTTCTAATGTAATTAAATAGATATCCTAGAATCTTTAATTTAATTATCATATTCCTTTTATTTTAATTTAATAAACAACTTCTATAGTTTGTTTTATTAAATTATTTATTCCTCTTTTGCTAAATTTAAATAAAACAAAAATATTTAAATTAATGCAAAAATCATATCCCTCTATTCACTCACCAATAAAATTAGATTTTTTAAATCTAATTAATTCAACTGCCATTCACGAGAAGAGCCTCAGGGACAAACTTGCAGGAAATCCTCTCAATCTTCTACCTCAAATCTTTCCTCTCATCTTACCTGGTGTTTTCATGGGGAGGAACAATCCTCCATGATCAGCTCCACCTTCTCATCTCATACCATTCAATTCTCTAGATTGAATCTCAACCTCTGTTGTG
>VDFB02358798.1:0-15047 GCA_007258455.2 Sequoia sempervirens
GTAGATGAGGTTGAAGCATTGCTTCATGAAAGAGATGAATAGGTTCAACTACCTTTGAAAATATTATGGATATATTGCTGCTCCAAAATAAATCATTGAATCCAGGCTGCTCCTGTGCATCTACAAATATATCTTTAGCTGCATCCTCAAGTTTATCTTCACGCTTAGGTGCAAGTGGACACTCTATCTTCCCATTGGCCTCCAACCAAGAAAGATGTCTTATGGGACATTCCCTTGATCGGTCAAAGATTGAATGCTTCTTACCAGTTGCTACCTCAACAATTGATTCATCAACCACGGAAACCTCATGCTGATTGGGATGATCTCCTTCATGTGACTCAAATGAAGATATGGCTGCATTGCATACCTCAATATGATGTTCACCATCGTCAGACTTGGGAAAATCTGAATTATTTATAAGAAGGTCCTCACGTGACACAGATGCATTCTTTTCAACTTGACTGAAATCTGCATGCATGTCCATCTTTTCAGATCTCAAGAAAATATTATTTTCATTCACTTGAATTTCAGCAAAATGACTTTCATCATCCTGCTTTTCATCAATGGCTTTCTGAGACTGCATAAACCAGAAGTGGGAGTTGCCAGCTATGTATGCTTCCTTTTCCTGGAAGAGAATAGCGAGATCACTTGGATCGGTGTCAGGATGCTTCGGTACTGCTTTTACTAATGGTACCTCAACAGCAAGCCTCTTCGGAGGTGAAGATAACCTGTGTTGATTCCCAACATAAAAATTATGAGCTAGCTGCTTTTTGAGGACAAGTAGCTCATTTATCAACCTTTGCACCATAGGATCTGTCCTCGTGATGGAAGAAAATAACTCCAAAGAAGGGGTTTCTTCGGATTCATTTGATTCAGTTTTTATTTGCCCAACAAGAATGAGATCATCTTCAATTTTTGTCGCCAAGGTCTGCACCATTGCAAGAGTAGCTGCAGGTGCTCTTCTCAATAGAAAACCAACCTCAGGCACTTGAGCATTTACAAAGAAACATTTCAAGTTCTCAGCTGTAGGTTGAGCAACAGTTGGAATTTTTCGTGTCAATTTGTTGAAGTGAGCAATGAACTCACACATGGGCATGTGAGATTCCTTCTTCAATTGGGTGAGCTGAGCCAACAAAGCATGAGCGTCTTCAGGAGGCTTGAACCTTCCTTCAAACTTGGCTATGAGAGTTGCCCAGTTTGTGATGGTACTTGGCGCCAAATGATAAAACCAATCTGCGGCAACGCCTTGGAGAGTCTCCACAAACAACCTTATAGATACATCTTCGTATTCAACACCATGAACTCCACAAGCGATGTAGAAAGCAGCAACGTGCTCGTCAGGATGTTGTTCTCCATCACCAAGGAACTTGGGAAAGTTCTTCCGTGATCCTTCCAGAAGAGCATGTAGGGGTAGAGCTAGACTCAACGAACCAAAAGCATTTCCCCAAGGACCTTGAGCAGCCATTTACATATCCTTGGTGAAATCTTGAAAAACTTACAAGAAAATAAATTACAATAGAAAATGACACAGGTATACTTCAAACGAAAGCATGAGGCTTTAGAATGCGTATCGTGTCCCCAGCGGAGTCGCCAAAAAACTGTTGGGTGAAAATTATGTAATCAGCTTTCGATAGATAACACAACTTGGACTTCAGCCACAGCTATGTGAGATGTGAATCTCTCCTCTCGGAAAGGGGAGGCGCCCTTCTTACTGCTAAGAGAAACAATAGTAAAACAAATAAGTAATTATAAAATGTACACAAAATTCACGGAGTGGGGGGGGTGTGTTACATTCATCCTTCTCTCTTTTTTCAGAGAAGATGTTTACAATGCTTCACCGTTGGAAGTTTAGAATTCTTAATAACCTAAAACTAACAACTAAGCGTGTACTAAGCCGTATAGATCAAAGCTGAAGCGTAAGAGATACAAATTGATTAATAACAAACAAATAAAGAAGTAAAGAGAAAGCTCCGCGAAAGAGGCTGGTAACTGCTCGATGTTGGATCTGCATTAGACATATGCGTTCGCTACATTAGAAGCACAAAGTCTTCTTAGAGCGCAACAATTCTTGAACAGCGATGATTACAAGCACAAAGTCTTGTAGATCATCCAGCAAGAGTATCAATGAGCACGAACGATTACAAGCACAAAGTCTTGTAGATCCTTCGACAAAGTATCCAAGAGTATGAATAATTACAAGCACAAAGTCTTGTAGATTATTCAACAAGAACATGCAAGAGCATGAATGATTATAAGCACAAAGTCTTATAGATCATTCAACCAATGATAAAAGAAATACAATGCAATCTAAATAACAAATGTAACACAAAGTTTACATCAACTACGTAGAGTCTTTCAGACTCCTCGAACTAATCACTACCAAATCAGATCAACTTACAAAAGTATCGAATCCAACGCAAAGTTTGGCTTGCAATCCTTTTCTTTATTGATTGAATCTCATTCACAAAGCATGAACGCAAAGTTTCACAAATTTGCTTACAAAAGGGCAGCACTTCGTTGCAAAAGGCTAAAAAGATTCTTTTACAATGAAAATCCCTCACATTATATATAGAAGAGGGATGTGCAAAGAAGAAGAGATTAGAGAAATCGAGGAAAGTTAGGTGGCCCGATTTTAGAATCTCACTAACTTTGACCAAAGTCAAAGTGTAATTTGTTTTAAGAAAATATTACATCTTTGGACTTGGTCAATTACAATTTAAAATGACGACCGAAAGTAATAGAAATATTTACAAGATGCATAATGGGATGCACCGAAAATGTCTAACACTGGAGAACAGGAAGCTTCTTCATGTTTCTTTGCTTGGGCGCGGAGTCTTCATACTTCTTCCTGGTCTCCTGCATGAACTTTTTATTTGGAAGAACCAAGATCAAAGGACATCACCTTCGGGATCACTTGACGAGATCTGGGGAGAAACTACAAGGATGGTGAATACACAGGCGTTAGTAGAAAAAGCAGCATTGGGAAGCGTGAAGTGAGCAACAATGTTGAGCAAGCGTGAAATGAGCAACTAGGCACAGAAAATGATGTGGGAGCGAAGAAACGAGGTCTGAATGGAAATAGAGCGAGTTGGAAGAGACTAAGATAAAAACTGCCAAAAGTGTAAAGGTGCTAAAATTCAGCACCATTGCACAAAAAATGACTAAGTCTGGAAGAAAAGTGCAAAGGTGCTAAAATTCAGCTCCATTGCACAAAAATGACTAAGTCTGGAAGAAAAGTGCAAAGGTGCTAAAATTCAGCTCCATTGCACAAAAATGACTAAGTCTGGAAAAAGATTGTGAAAAGTGTAAGGGCGCCAAAATTCAGCGCCCTTACATTTTTGGAGATTTCAATCTTTGATGCAGGGGCGCTAAAAAATGGCGCTCCTGCATTTCTTAGAGTTAGAATTTATTTCAACATGTTCAACATGTCAGGGCGCTAAATTTTAGCGCTTCTGCATCTGAAACATGATTTTGGAAAACGGATGTAATGGTGAATGAAAATGGCGCTCGAGGTTTGCAAAGTGTTTGTCTACATAGAGTTGCAATCGAAATTGGAGAAAAAAGAGAAAGCAAGGGTAACAACTTACAAAGATGAAACGCGAAAAACATTGGAGAGGGATGTCGAAAAACTCAAAAAACGTATTTGCAGTTTGAAGAAAACTCGCCCAACATGAAGAAAAGAAAGCAAAAGATCATAACAATGAAAATGGCGAACTAAAACACTTTTAAGAGAAAGAGAAAATCGAAAACCTAACTCAAGTCGAGCAATAAATTTAGGCACGAAAAGTGGCACGATTGACGAAAAATGCGAAAATCATGAAGAAACGTGCTAGGGCCAAAAAAGTTTAAGTGTCAGGAAAAAGTGTAATGGCGCTAAAATTTAGAGCTATTACATTTTGGAAAAAGTTCACTTTCATGCAGGGGCGCTAAATTTTAGTGCCCTTGCACTTTTTGTACTTAGCCAAATTTTGGCTTCAGGGCAGGAGCGCACTTTTTCAGTGCCATTGCATTTTTCGTAATTCGCTAAGTACGAATAGTGAGACTTCGCGAAGGAGCTCGTTTCGAAGGTCTTCGCGAGGCGAACATGGGGGAAAGATCGAATTGACTATTCGAGACTTAGGAATGCATTTCGAGGTGGCTTGAAAATCACTTTCTTATGCGTACTTGAACTTCACGAATCCTAGGAAACGAACAAGTTTCGTAGGGGGGTTATCCGTGGAACAAGCGCTGCTAGATTCCGTGATAACAAGGTCTAACCTCAATCACTGGTTGCAAGGGAATAGCCGAATGTTTTCCTCTATTTGCTGTTGTCTGACATACATGACAAGCCTTCACGTGCTCATATGCCTCCTTGAAAAGCGTGGGCCAATAATATCCAGCCCTTAGAATCTGGTGAGCTGTGGCCAAACTTCCTCCGTGTCTAGTTCCAAACTTCTCGTGAAAGTGCTCCATTAACTGCTTGGCTTCTTGTTTTCCCACACATCTCAAATAAATCCCTTTATAGTTTCTCCTGTAAAGAACTGATCCTTGGAGCATAAACCTCTGACTTTTCATCCTCAAAGCTCTCCATTGGACTAGATTCAGGTGGCGAGGGCATCTGTGATTCAACAAGTAATAAATCGTGTCGTTGTACCATTCCCTGGGAGACACCTCTTCCAGTACATATGCTTGTTGAACTAATTCTGGACCGGTCATTGCGATCGTCTGAGCTAAATCCTGTCCTCGGACCAGTTTCATGGGTTGTATTTCTATATCATATTCTTGCAAAGTGGCGACCCACTTGCCTCTTCGTTCTCCTAACTCATTTTGCATCAACAAAGTCTTTACTGTAGCATCAGGAACAATTGCATATACCTTGCTTCTCAAGATATAATGTCTGAATTTTTTGACGGCCTTCACCAAAGCATATGCTTGCTTTTCAATGCTGGGGTATCTTAATTCTGCTTCCTGTAAGGGTGAACTCATAAAAGCAATTGGGTGTTCATCGCTTTCTTCGGTTCTTTGTGTTAGCACTATCGCGCATGTGTGTTCTAAGGCGAATGAATACAAGTAGAAAGGCTTGGTGTAGTCTGGGCTGACCAGCACTGGGGCATCCACTATTGCTTGTTTGATCTCATCAAAAGCTTTCTTAGTTTGTGGAGTCCACTCAACCTTTGCATTTTTCTTTAGCATCTCATTTAGTGGCCTCACTATTCCAGCAAACCCAGTTATAAACTTTCTAACAAAATTGATTTTGCTGAAGAATGATCTTAATTCTTTCTGACTAACTGGTAAGCCAATCCTTGAAATAGCTTCAATACGCTCGGGGTCAATTGAAATGCCTTTCTCAGAGATGACGTAACCTAATAGTTTACCCTCGGTGACACCAAATATACATTTCTTAGCATTCAGGGAGACACCAAATCTTCTGCACCTCTGAAAAATCTTTCTCAAATCGTCAACATGATCCCCTCTCCTCTTTGAGAACACAGTCAGGTCGTCCATGTATATAATTATGCACTTACCTACCATATCCCGAAAGGCGATATCCATGGTTCGCTGGAAAGTGGCTCCTGCATTAATCAAGCCGAAAGGCATTCTTCTATATGCAAAGGTCCCCCATTTTGTGGTGAACGTTGTCTTCAGTCTATCTGCTTGTTCCACCATCACTTGGTTGTATCCTAAATAGCCGTCCAAGAAGGATATCATCTGTGAACCATTTACTACTTGCAACACCTCATCTAACGAAGGCAAAGGATAATTATCCTTTTCAGAAGCCCTATTCAAATTACGGAAATCTACACACAACCTTATTTCTCCGTTCTTCTTTCTAACCGGCACTAGATTGGCGACCCACGTGGAGTGCCTCACTAGAAAGATGATCCTGGCCGAAAGAAGTTTCTTGACCTCCTGATAAATTAATGGCTCTAATAATGGATTTACGGGCCTCTGTCTCTGTCTGAATGGCTTACTGCCTGGTTTCAATGGAATTGTATGGGTAATCAATGATGTATCATATGTCTTCAAATCTTCATATCCCCAAGCTATTACATCTGGAAATTCTTTCATGCCCTGTAGGATGCCTTCCCTTTCTTTAGGTGTGCAAACTTTTCCAATAAAAACGTTCTTCACTTGTTCATCTGTCCCCATATTGACAGCTTCACAATCATTGCCTTGAGTACGCTGGTTTCTACTCAGCCTATCGGTATCAAACAATCTTTCTAATTCAACCATTCCTCTTGGAATGACATTCGTCTTCAAATTCAGGATTCCTTCAGTATCGAATTCTGCTTCTTCAGTTTCCTCCTCATCAATGATCTGTGCTTCAAATACACTTGAGCACGTGAGAAAATCTAGAATCTGTTTATCGTCATCGAACACTTGGAAATTCTTTATGTTGTCAGGAACGGCGGGGGTCGAAACCAATTCCACAGTAAACTTCTTTAAACCTTCCATAGCTAGAGGTTCCAACGAGCTAGCGGCTTGTGCAAGAGAATTTGCAACAGGGTTCTTGGACTTGTACACTTGTTTGATATTGAATGCATCAAAGCTTTCTATGAGGTCCCATACTCTGTTGTGGTAGCGGCCTAACCTCTTGTCGTGACAAGCAAACTGCTTCCTTACTTGGCGAACCACGATGTCAGAATCTCCAATGGCGTGTACAATCTTGGCTCCCTTTTGAATTGCAAGGAGCAACCCACGAATCAAAGACTCATATTTAGTAACATTATTAGTGCATGAGAATTGGAGTCGATAGGCACCCAAATATGCCTCTCCGGTTGGGCTAATAAGTTCGAATCCCGCTCCATTTCCCTTCTTCGACTTTGATCCATCGAACCTCAGGGTCCATATTTGATCTTCTGTGAGGGTGCTGGGAAGCTGAACATGTACGTCCTCTTGATTGTATACCTCTGAAACTTCTCTTTCAATTCTTGGCTGAGTTTTATCACCTTTTACAAGTTCTTCTATTAAAACATTCTTTTCTTCATTTATCTTGTGATGTTCTTCCTGTATTGAGGTCTGCGGAACGAGCCTTGCAACTTGCTCTAGTGCCACTTTGCACATGGCACAAGTGATCTCGGAGTGAAATGCTTCATGTATTCTGCACCAATTTGGAAGTAACAAATTCTTGACGGGGCATCCTTACCCAATTCTGTTTCTTGTTTTACACTTTGTACGACAAAATCCCTGAAATTTTCAAACGTTCCTCCACCTTCACTATCGCTTGAATCACTCTCAATCAACATCTCAGTGGAGGCAGTGGTATCTTCTAAAATCTTCCCTTCACTTGAGCTTTGCAGCATCATCACTTCTTGTTGGACAGGCTTGTATGAGCCTAAATCAGTTTCTACAAACATAATTTCATTACCTTCACCATATTCAGTTATCATCAGTCTAAGCCTAGGTGTGCTATCAATTTTAATCTAATTCGGGACTCCTTGCCATGGAAGCCACATATGGGAGAAATTTGTTGCAATATATCCATTCAACTTTCTGGCCCAATCTCTGCTTAGCAACATGCCATACCCCTCAGATATGTCAATACAACTATGAATTCGGAGATCAGCTGACAACTGCATGTGAATGTTATTCAATTCTCCGACAACTGAAACTTCTATTTTGTCTAGCTGGGTTACCTTCTTAGTGGTCCGAAGTGGGACTATACCCAATCTTTGGCACACTTTCAGCGGCATGACATTGCTGGAAGCACCAGAATCAATCAAACAATTGTGTAATAATTTCCCAAAGATTCTGACTGATACCAAGAATGGGGCTGGTTCATCTTTCCCCTGATAAAATACTACTGGTTTTCTCTTTTCCTCTGCTACGGTATCCTTCTTTTCATCCTTTCCATTCAATGGAATCTGATTATCACGGGCAACCTTCTGCGTTTGCTCTTGCTTTTGTTCTGTAGGCAGATTGAACCTAACTCTTCTTTTATCTTCAGTTTTCGGCTTTTCAGGTTCACTTGAAGCTCCTTGTATCATTCCTACAAATCCTTGAGATTGTTGCGAAGTTTCTCAAGTGTTGAATGGCGCGTGTGGCACCTCTTCTACCATATTTGCGCTTTGCACAAGACGAGACTGAGTGTTTACGGAAGGATTCTTTGATGAACTAGATGCTTCCTGAGAAGTGCTCTTCACAACGGGTGTCTCATATAGGCTTCCCAGGATGGTATCTCTAACCTCTGAAATTTTCATTAATTCATACAAGGGAAGACTGACTTTCATTTTCTTCACCTCGTCTAGCACATAGGAACTTAGCCTTTTCATATCATCTCTTGGAAGATTTTCTTTCTGTGGACGTTGCATTAGGTGGACAGGCTACTGAACAGTCTGTTGCCTGTTTCTATTTTGCGTCATACTCTGTTGTCTGTACTTTGGAGAATCCTTAGGTACATTTGGATTATTACTTGCATTAGGATTCGGTGGAGTTGAGAAATTATTTGGGGGAATCGACGATGTCAGAGGCTCCTTTTGTTGATAAGTCCTTTGATAAACTTTGGGTGCTCCTCCAGATGTTTGAAAAGCTTGCACCTCTCTTCTTCCTTCTACCAAAACGCTATTATTGAGAGGTGGAAAGATATAGTTGTCCTGACCGAGAGGCTCCTCTGAATAACTATCTTGAACCTCTGAATATACTTGAGCCTCTGAATACATTTGAGCTTCTTCAACTTGATCGTCTAGCGTCCCCACGGGACCATTTGCTGATGTTGGCGGGAATATGTGATTAATAGATGGTGGCATGTAGCTTTGGTATTCAGGCGAGACATTAACTTCATCTAGGATTAACGCCTGGTCATATCTTTGTACTGGGACAATCTCATATCCAGTAGTAGGAGGATTCTCGGTAGCCTCCGTGCCTTTTACTTCTCTTTTGAAAATATCAGTAGCTACTTGAAATTCATGACATTGGAGCTCTGAATGCTGATTTGTATTATGAAGTCGACACCATCCTGACATGGCAGCTTCTGCCAAATGAACTCTGCCTGCAGGACAGTTCTCTGGAGGTGGTGGGTTATCTAGTGGTGATGGAACTCCTCCATTGTTGGGCCCCGTATTCCAGGACCTCTTCTGATATCCTTGATTATTATTTTGATACCCATGACTATTATCGTGGCCATGTCCTTGATGGGCATCCTGATGATGCGGAGGATTATTTTGATAACCTCGATTGGTACCTTGATGCATCTAATAATTCTTCAACATGGACTGCATCTGATTATTTTGATTTCTGAGGTAGGTCCTCAGTTGACAACCTTTTCATTTGTTCTACTAACTCTTTCATTTCATCTTTCTCCTCTTGAGTCCTTGTTGGCGGTACTGTGTTCTGGAGATAGACATGTTGTGTTGCTGGAGTTTGGGATAAAGGTATCCCAGGATGGAGAACTAATTGATTAGATGGTGGTGTAACATAATAAGCCGGTTGTGGAACGGGATTCAATGCTGGAGCTTGTTGATTCCATGTCGAACCGAGCGTCTGCATTTGATTGTTTGTTGTAGCTAGGCCAATGTATAGTGCGGGCCCAGTTATGTTCTGTCCTAAACCTTGACTAACTTCGATGGCCTTAGCATAAGCTTGATTCATATTTGCCGAAGTGGGGTGAGATTTCACGAACATTGCAGTCAAGGGATCCAAGGCTGAGTAGTAGTTTTCCCTAGCGTCAGGAACAACGTAGGGAGTCCGTAGCCTTGTGAGGGCCTTCTGCAATCTATTGTTGAATGCATGGATGGGCTCTTTGTCCTGCCTCCTCACTTCTGTAAATTGGCGGAAAAGTTCTACAGGAGTAATGGGAATACCAAACTTTCCAACGAAGGCCTCCTTCATCATCTCCCATGACCTTATCGATCCAACTGGAAAATGAATAAACCAATGGTGAGCTTCTTCTCCCAAAGAGTATGGAAAGAGTCTGCAAGCCACGTCTACGTATGCAATCTGCCTATTGCGCAAGTGATCTTCGAACATCTTGACATGATCCTCGGCAGCACGATTAACATCATGGACTTGGAACTTCGTGCAGAAATGCTCTGGATTCTTAGGCATGTCATGGTAGTCTGCAAACTCAAGTGGAGATGGGTTGGTAACCAACCAAATAGCACCATTTGGAGCGGGTTGACCTCCTGGTTGAGCCATTGTTTGAACAGGTTGTTGCCTTTGATAAACAATAACTTGGGCTGCTTGTTGTTGAGGTGTAGTAGCCTGGACTGGTTGTTGTTGCTGAATAAACACTGGTGTAGTAACTTGGACTGTTCTTGGTTGAGTGAACCTTGAGACACTTGGCGGAGTTCAGAATAAACTAGAAATTTCTTCTCCGCTTTCTTCACTCGATTGAACCTCCTCGTTTGACAATACTTCTTCACTTGACTTAGCCTCTTTATTTGAATGACTTTCTTTCCTCTTCCTTGCTCGAGTAGGTAGCTCTAACTCTACAAACTCCTTGGATGAATTTGGCGTGGACCTTAAAATTCTTTTCAATTTATCGGACGAGAACGAACTGATACGATCCAGGATGTAGCTGTTTACTGGTGAGGTGCGGGGGCGGGAGCAAGTGGTTTCCTTTGATTCAACAAATCTCGTTCAATTGCAACTTGAATCTTAATAGCCTTCTCTTCCTCTTCTTCCAACACGAAGCAAGTTCGCAAATACTCAGCGTAGCTCTCCTTTGTCCTCCACGCGAGATTGTTCAAGCCTGAGAGAATGTCTTCTTGATCGTCGTTGAATCCCAAATTCGGCTGTAGTACTGGAACTATTTCTTTATGCGGTAGCACCATCTTGTTTCATGATAATTCTTCTCCAATGAATTTCTTGTTTTATGAAATCCCTTCTTTACTTGAATGTGGTTGTTCATTGCAAGGAAACCTTGGAAGGCCTGTTGTGACCTTTTTCACACATCGCCCCATTGCAAATGGGGACCCCCTAATTTTTGCTTCGTCTTGAACTTTTGGCTTGATTTTAGTTAGTTTTCCTGTTGTCTCTCTCTCTCTCTTTCTGCCCCTTTTCTGCTGTCTGTCTTTCGGGGTGTGCCCGTCTAATGTGGGATTTTGGCCAAGTCGGTAAAATTAGGGTTTCTATCTTTCTGGTCAATTTGAGATCAAATGAAATGAATAAATTGAAAATAAAGACTAACACTGTTGTCAGTGTGCTTCCAGCAGGCTTCCACTGAAATTTCATCGGATTTCGGCTACTTACTATTTTTAGTAAGTGTGAAATTTGGAGCATTTTCTCGACACCTTTGAAGTTTTAACAGTCACACTGCGTCCAGAACACATCAAGCTGCTCGCGTGCAAAATCTGAGTTGAAACAGATGACTTTCTATCTTTAGCAGTTCAGTTTCCAGAGCAGATTTCAGGGCCTATATGCAGAGTTTTTCAACACATGTCTGGAGATTCCTTCTGGGTTTTCAAAGACCTTCGCGATGGTGTAACATGCAAAGTGAGATAACGACTTTCAGAGTTCAGCCTTTCGAGGCTATTTTTAGGGTTTGCATGTCAGGTTTTCCTTTGCATGTCTGTATATTCCTTGTGGGTTTTTCAAGAGCTTCGCGATGATGTGACATGCAAACAGAGATAATCACTCATTTAGGAACTTACTATTTTTAGTAGATGCATCCCGACAGCCGCTTCCCAGCACTTCAGAATCACGAACTGATCGCAATGCAATAGAAACGAGGATGAACGAAGGTCATTTGATATGCATGCAAGATGAATTAGGGTTTCCAGCTTCGGGACCTAAAAGGAGGGGTAAAAAGTCAGAATTTTCGAAAACCGGTGTATACCACCGCGATCAGCGTCTTCCAAGCTATCTACTGATAAAATTTGAGGGCAAATAGAGCACTTACTATTTATAGTAAGTCATTTTGGAAACTGGCTAAAAATAGAAAGTCAGCAGCAGGCGCCGACATTGTAATGACCCTGCTCAAATCTGATTGAAAACTTCTGCAATTTGGCCTTGGAAATTTCATCAAACACTTTGCATACAAAGGTCAGATGACTGATATAACATTTTAGTTTGCTTTAATGGCTCTTTCCTTCACTTAACATCAATGAGAATGGTAGCAAATGACTCTAAATTGACTAAACAATGTTCTAACATGAATGTGCAATTGACTTTGACAATATTCAATGCATATATATAACCTAAGCATGAGAAATGAAAACCTACAGCCAATTGGTATTTTAACAAACAGTTGGTATGCAACCTATATGCTGATAAGAACATCTACAGCCACTGACATTATGTCAAACAGTTGGCATGCATAAGTTGATTACAACATGATATTTGATTACACAATTGCAACATGAATTTGAGAAAACTACTTATCACTCCTTGATTGCCAATGTTTTTTTAATACAAAGCTGATTACAAATTGGCCAAGACTCTTGGCATCATACTTATGCAACTTAACAATTTCTGAGTACAAATTGCAGCCTATTACACATGTTCATATATGCATAAAATGGAATACAAGACAACATAAGAACCTGGTTGAGTCGCCTTGTGTGGGAGATGAAGTAGCCAGCATATATCAATAAATGAACACCTTGCATGTGATGAATAATGACCCAAACCTGAGCCGCCCCTACTGTAACTTTCAGACCTTCAAAATAAATATATCACAGCTGCAACCTTCAATTACTATCATCAATCTTCATTGCCAAGCTTCAAGAAGGGGTTCGCCCAAATACCCATGTGCCAAAGATGTGAATGAATTTCTATGAATTTATTTGTGCTCTCATGCCCAAATCACCCCTGTATTGCAAACCTCAGAAAATTAATTACTGATCAGCCTCTAAAGATCTCATGAAGCTCCAACGATAGTCTCCAGCTCTTTGGAATTCTAGCGCTCTAACTCAAGATCAAAATTGATGAATATCGTAGCTTCAATAAACAAAATCGTGGCTTATGCAGACTTAAAGATAACTGAAAGAAATATATCAGAAATCTGGAAATGAAGAATGCTGCAAATCGAACCCTGGTATGGCCAAAAGATGAAGACTTTGATCACCAAAATATCTCCAACAATTCATCAAATCGAGTCATACAAAAACTTGGCCAATGGCCACAAAGTTTTTACAATGAAGCTCAAATAGAAAGTCTGAAGTAACTTTCTCCCAGCTGCAATAATTCAAGTGATATTTCACACCCTCAAAATTGCTCACCAATTGAGAGTTTTCGTTCTCAATGGCCAAAAACAACTGCAAAAACCCTAGGCTCCACAACCATCAAATATCAACATCAACAACAACAAATCTGGATGATAGGAAATGAGCCCTCAATGCCTATTTATTCTTTTTCCTCAAGAGGTCGGCCTCCTTCTAGAACTTTTCCAAGTCACCTTCTAGAAGGAATATTATTTTATTTTATTTTATTATTTTATTATTTTGCACTTTATAATAAAATAATCATTCATAACATAAAGTGCAAACATAACATTACTTTATAACATGAGGTTTCTAAAAATAGAAACATATCAAGAAATCATTAGAACACCTCCATATGTAGCTGAATCACGAAATGAGCCAACCAATCAATTTGGGTATTTGCCAAACGACCCTCTTATCGCGCGCCATTAGCCTACGAGGATCAGGAATAGGCTAATTCCTCCAAAATCCATTGCTCATGAAAAAGGGGACATTACAGACATCAACAAGAAACTGGCACTAGAAGGAGGCCTTGCAAGGATTGCTACAATTAACAACCACATTCAAGGATATTTCTAGTGTTGCAGCCGAATTTGGGATTCAACGACGATCAAGAAGATATCCTCCCGGGCTTGAACAATCTCGCGTGGAGAATAAAGGAGAGATATGCTAAGTATATGCGAACGAGCTTTGTGTTGGAAAAAGAAGAGGAAAAGGCTATTAAGATTCAAGTTGCAATTGAAAGAGACTTGTTGAATCAAAGACAACCACTTGCTCCTGCTCCTGCGCCTCGCCAGTAATCAGCTACATCCTGGATCGTATCAGTTCATTCTCTCCAGATAAGTTGAAAAGAATTCTGAGGTCTACGCCAAGTTCATCCAAAGCGTTTGTGGAGTTAGAACTACCTACTCGAGCAAGAAAGAAGAAAGAAATTCATTCAAGTAAAGAGGCTGAGTCAAGTGAGAAATTTTTATCAAACGAAGGAGTTCAGTCAAGTGAAGACAAGTGGAGGTTGCTAGGCGTTGAGCAAGATGGGAATATTTTAGTGTTGACTTTCCTCTCCAGCCTTTGAATGTGCCAAGTAAAGAGTGGATTTGAGTTGAAAAGTGGTTAAGTATAGGTGAGGTTGATAAAATATGCTAGGCGTTGGAAAGAATATCCTCTTACAAGTGAGAAATGCGCCCAAGGGTGAAGTGAATAATACTAGGCGTTGAAATTTAAAATGTCCTTTTCAAACATAAAATGCGCCTAAGGTGATGAAGATGAATATGTTGGGCGTTGAAAAAAAAAAAAAAATTCTTCATGACATGCAAGATGCACTCCAGGCATTTGAAAGAAAATTGTGATAAGTGAGTTGATAAAAATTTCCTCACCACAGACAAGATGATTTGAAGAAGAAATTGAAAAATTTCTAAGATAAATTTAAAATGCTAAGTGATATAAAATTTTCTAAGGCACAAAAAATTTCTTCCTTAGGAAAATCACGCCTGGACTTGGAAGTGTGAAATTTTTCAGAAGCACGAATGAAGTTGCCAATGGAAAAGTCAGTGAGTGCCTGCTTCGCGAGGTGGATAAAATATTTTCAAGTCAGAGCAACAAGAAATGTTCACAAATGTGAAGAATGGGATTAAATTTGTTAAAAGTTATTTTTCCAAGGTTCAAATTCAAGAAAAATTAAATCAACCCGTTCGTTGTACAACCATGAGTTCGGCGCTTTCTGAAGGAAATTTTCTTTTGGGTATTGAAGATCTTCGACAAGGAATGGATTTTAAAGTCTTCCACGCTTCATCAAGGCCTGCAAGATGGAGATTTTTCCATGGGCACCGAATAATGAATTTCCTAAGTAAAAGTTTGAAAATTTTTCTAAGGCAAGGAAAGAAATGTTTGTGAAGATAAAATGCCTTGGCGGATGAATTTGAAAATGAT
>VDFB02358799.1:0-40793 GCA_007258455.2 Sequoia sempervirens
CAAAGTAAACAAGATATCAATAAGGAAATTATTTTCCTTGGTCTTCTAAAATATGAACCTCAATATAGATTGATGATGTTTAATAACACTTATAAGGAAAGCGCTAAAGTTCAAGGGTTTTGTTCTCCCCAATTAGACCCCAAATCAAACCAATTCCATGACTTAGGAATAATGATTAAAGACATGATGATATATGTTATGATAATGTGCTATTACATTCCTCTCAATGAAAGTTTATCTTTTGATAAATCTCCTAATAATCTTAAATGGTTAAGTGAATGTCTAAGTTAAATAAAATGTACCATAAAAATCAACACAAAAATGCACTACGTAAACTCACAATGACTAATGGGAGGATGTTGTCAAGATTTAAATTGAATTTGAATTTTAAAAGTGTAGGGTCAAAAATTATAGCTATGGATGATCAAGGTCGAATTTGTACTAGTAGATCTTATCCAAGATAGGGTAATGCCATGAGATAAACTCCTACAAGAATTTTCCACTTGTAGATTTGTTATTGCACAAACGACAATGTAGTCAAAGTGTGCCAAAAAATAATGAAAAAGGGCATAAATATATCATTAGTTTTTTCTCTCATATTGATGTGCATGTGAACTTCTATGATGGTGCATGTCAAAGTAAACAATATATCAACAAAGAAATTATTTAAATATTTTTAAATACGAAAATGATATAGATTTACTAAAAACATATAGTTCACCATTATATTTTCCTTCCAATAATAAGTCCAAAAAGACACAAAATTGAAAAGTGTGTAATGAATAACATCTATCAAACATTTAAAATAAATATGGTGACTTAATTTGTTATAATTCTTTATTTAACATAAAGATTGCACTTTATATTTATAAAAAGATATTTCATATAGATAGTTATTGTTTGACTTTTAAATTTAAGATTGCAATTAAAAAGTGAGAAAAAGGTTGGAGTTGCTTTAGTATTAATGTGATTATAGGATATTTTAGGGCCATTTTTCACTTAATCCCTCCTTAACAAGCAAAATTAGTTTATGGATTTTAAAATTGTGTTAGCTTTTTTCTTTGGCTAGTGAATTTAATTGTGTAAATTCTTTTATATTTTTAAATGGTATATATCTCTTTATGTTTGTTGGATTCTTTTAAGGTTAGCTAGTTAAATAAGCTTATTATATTTTTTTGGTTAACGATAATAAGGGAAATAGAAGATTTATGCATTCTATTGGGATTTAAAAAAAAAAAAATTATGGTGTTTCTTTTACTTTAAGTGAGTTTTTAAAGCCTATCCCTAAGAAAAGTTAAAATTGATATAGTATCTATTATTAAGAAATTTTATTTAACTATGGGGTGGTGGACCTAGCTCGATTAGCTAAAGCATCTTGTTGCAGGCAAGAGGTCATGAGGTCTAGTCTCCCCACCATCCCTGTGGTGCCAAAGGGCATGTCATGCTAGCGTCACTGGTCACGTGAATTTTTTTTACCACACACACTACAGTCTATAGGGGGTGGCTACCTGATTCTGATTCTTGTAGTCTATAATAATAATAATAATAATAATAATAATTTAGTAATTTTGATAATAATTCTTTTGGCTCTACTATTTTTGGGTCCATTGTGAAAGGCTTAGTGATTTATTAAGGATTTCCAAAGGGTTTGGAGGTCTTCAATTAGAGTAAAAATTAATATTTGAGATTTTGTTCATTATGTTGGTCAATGAATGATAAGATTTATCTTCTTGCTTCTACTAGGGCTTTTTCATCTAAAGCTAGGCCTTGTAAATCTATTAAGTTTACTAACAATATTTTAGTTAATGAAAGCATTAATCCTTAGGAGACCTTTTAATTTATGTCTAATAAACCTATGCAATCGAAGATAGCTTATTCTATAATTTAGTAACATTGCGCCCGACCCACCAATCTGACCCACCTCCAACTTGATTTATTTGAAAAATACTTAATGCTACTATTAAGAAATCCATTCAAATTGATTGATGGGCATGAGTTAGTTGGTAGAGTTGGGTTGTTGTTGTTACTTGAGATCTCGATAACATTTGCGGGATGGTAAGAATTTTCCGTACTTGAATGGAGAAATTCCATAAAAAGTAAATAATATTATAATTTTTTAATATTTTTATAAACTATCTAAGTCCCCTTTTTGAAAAATTACTTTTTTTAAAGTTAAACATAGAATTAAGCATATAAATTATGTATAAATTTTCTTAGATTTATAAAATTGTCAATATAAATGGAATATTTGCATCTAATTTCAAATATTATCAATATTTTAAGAATCATGCTCAATTTAAAAAGGAAAATTAACCCAAAAAAAATAGTTATATAAAATAATGAGAGTTAAGTTTCTTTTCTAACCATCATATGAATTGTTTTGTATTGGTGATAATGAGATACTTCAAAATATACAAACTATAATATACATATCATGATAGAATCATAATTCATCTACATAAATTTAAAAAGAAAAAATAAGTTAAAATTTAGTTTATTTAGTATACTTTTAACTCCTACCAAATTAAACTAAAAGAGATTTAAAGATATTATTATTCAATCAATGTTTTAAACACAAAATTGTATTCATTAAACAAATATTTATAGGTATGTAAGATAAAGGTTAAAATAAATAAAATTAAAGATGCATAAGAGAATGAAGATCAATATTAGGATGAGAAACAAAAATAATTTAATGGCTTTTAGTTGCTACACAAGTTGTACATTTCTAGATTTTGTATACTACTACAACACATTCCTAAGTTCAAAAAAATCATGACTCACAAGTTTCATTACAGTACATGCTTAGATTAATATTGACTTGACAAATAATATCATGTTGAATATAAACAATATTGTAACAGATTGACATTATCATGCAACAAGTAGAAATTCCTTTTCTAGGCACCTCACATGTTCTTCAACACAACAAAAATATCACACAAAATTAGCTATTGACAAAGGTCTGATACTATATTAAAGTTATATTATTTAGATATTTTTATATAACATTGCATAGATGCTTGTTAAATAAACCTAGGGAAAATAATCATTTGACAACATTTAACTTGTAGAAGTTTTCTTTGATTTATATTATGAATCTTAGTTTAAACCATTCACAACTTTTATTAAATTTATTTTATTTTATTTATTTTGTAGCTATTAAATTTGTATGATCCTAAAATACATATAATTATTTAGCTAGAATTGGTTGAGATTGTACAATTATTTATGGATATATTGCTCAACTGTAAATTTTTCTAAATTTAAGGGTAATATGTTTTATTTTTTACAGCTTGAGATCACATTCCTAAACCCATTCTACCACTAGAGACCTAGTGCCTTACCTTGACCTTTGCATGCTCATGCTCTTGGATGATACATTGGGGTCATATGCCTATCCTATTGCCATATGTACTTGCATGGGTGTTTTTTAACCATCAAGAGCCAAATCACCACTTTTTGTTTTTCAATGTCAAAGGAGGCTTAGTTTGTTAATGTTATCTCTAAAACCCATCTAATTTCATGCTTTGTCACTCGTGATGTTTACTTGATTATCAAATGATGCATTTATTACAATTACTACTTTACATCACTCATATGCTTACTTGCTTATCTTTATATTACATTTAATTTTCATGTTCTATTTTTTTCTCATTTAATTCCTTGGATCCAACAAATGCAACCAATTGAACAAAGAATATTTTATTGCTAACACTCCTATGCTCAGATTGCAAGCAGTTCCAAATGCCTACATAGATACTCATCACCATGGTAAGACAAAGAAGTACTATGTACCACAACTAAAAGTGCCTAACATGTCATTTCATCATATGGCTAGTGTATTAGGTGGAGCATTACCACTTTCTATACAAGCATAATTCCTAACCCTATTTCCTCACCTTCTCCTTCTTATGATTGTTGATAGTAAAACTTAGCTTGCAATTATCTTTATTTTTACTTGCATGATAGAAGGTAGACTCAAGACACATTTGTTTTTCTTTATTACATTAGAGTTATTCATCTTCAAACTTATAACTAAGCATCCTTATCTTTAACTAACATTAGATTATAAACTAGCGCTTGCACCTCAACAAGGTGCAATGGTTACGCCGATAGTAAGATATACTCTGGCAATATATTGAAGGGCAGCAGAAAAAATCGTAAGAAAATGTAAATTACTTTTCTTAAGACTAACAATTTATAGAAAATAGTCAATTGATGATAAGATGCCTTGATGATGGGATGCCACAAGATTTGAAAATGAACAAATGGAACTTTATTTAAGTCGGTATGCTATGAAAATGAACAAATGGAACTTTATTTAAATTGGTATGCTATGCTAAATGGTTTCACAACATAATGTAACATACCTTAACATAATGTACAGTTGTTGCTGGTTAATGATATACCTTCTAACCGAATGTAACATAATGGAAAAGTGCATGTTGTAGGAAAATATTTTTATAATATAAAAAACTATTTTATGATACATGAAAATCACTAATTCAAGAGAATGGTTACGTATGATACAATTGTTGGTGTTTGACAATGAGGTTCCATGATATATGCCATTTGTCTTCAAGACCTACAAAACAAAAGCAATGGAATGGTTAGATGTGTTGACCAAGTGTCAAATTATGGCAAAAAAATTGTAGCTTAAGTAAATAGCCGAAATACATAATTATGTAAGAGGGAAATTAGAAATATTTTAAGCACTAATTTATTTTTGAGTTGTATAATGATTTCTACATATTTAATTTATAGTATTACTATTATTAGGAAAAAAATTTCCCAATGTATGAACAAAATTACCATAAGAAGTTAAATATATAAGAAGTTGAAAATTTATAGTTGAGGGAAATCAATAACATTTTAGCTGCTCAACAATGCATAATATCTATTACTCGCGATAAACAAAACATACAATAGTTTATTATTTAAAAGAAATGATTTCCAGAGGTAGATTCTAAATATTGATGCTACTTATTTATTAACCCAAGATTTTTGTAAAAGAGATTTTACTCTTCCTTTCATTTTGAAAAGGATTGTTTATTTTCCTTTTCAAGAACAAAACAATTACCACACATTGAATGCATATGTGCAGTCAAGCCACCGTGATTGGACTAATAAGATCCTAATCAAACAGGGTTCAATTTTTACAGCTTAGCATATTTAGCTTATAGGCTAACTTTTAACATGCAACATCAGTAAGAATCATATATAAATTAGGAAATCCTCAAAGTTGTCAAATTTGGGTGACTTTATGAAATGCAAAGGATAATTAAAATGACTTTAATGGATAATAGATAACTTCAAAAAATTTATATCATCAGACCATAAATCACTAGTAATATCAATACAACAAATAACACAATGATCATCCAATTTATAATCACAAATTTGTTTGTGCTGCTTCCTATTTCTGATATACCCCAATTGTAGTTGTTCAAAGCAAGTGATATTCTCTTATGCCTTCTCTTGATCATCTTTTAGACAATAATGTCCTTAGGACAATTTGGATGAATCCTTTTCGGAAAGAGGATATCTAAGAAGCTGCCACACGAAGAAGATTCATTATGCTAGCCCTTCCTTTGCTATTCATAAAGGCTTAATTCTCAAATATGGAAATAGTGGTGTTTTCAAATCCCACAAGGCATTGATGTATTCAATTGCTCAAACTCCATGAGGCATTGAAACAATGGCGTAGTCAAATCCCACAAGGCATTGATGTAGTCAATTGCTTAAACTCCATTTTACATATTGGGCAAAGACAACCATTTTTTATTTTTTTTTAAACCACAAGATGAAAACCACTAATAGTTGATAGCCATGCATTAGCATGGCATGTAAACTATACATATTGAATTGGTGCCTCATGCAATTTTGTTGCAAATGTGCTCCTCAAGATTAACATTATTATTTAATTACCATAAATTTCTATTAATTAAATTCAACAATAAGTCTTTAATAATTATCATCATTGCTCACCAGAGAAATAATACTATTCTTTGATCCTTGTTGTATATTTTCCTCATTATTTTCCAAAAGGAAATAATAATATTATTTCCACAATTTGAACATTTATGATATCCTTATTCTCCTTAATGATATTATTATCATTTCCATGATATAATTAATATTATTATGGAGTTACCCTCCATTTAAAATTAATCCATTTTATCAAAATTAGTATTAATATTAATATCATATTCACTCATAGTTACTAATTTTCAACACCATATTTACTCATAGTTATAAATTTTGAACACCATATTTACTCATAGTTATTCATTTCCAACACCATATTTACTCATAGTTATTCTATTTCTATGTTTATGTTATTAAAAGAGTTAAAGCAGTAAAATATCTATCTTTATTTCAATGGTAATTATGATATTTGTACTTTCCAAAGATTACCTCCTTGTTAATCCCTTTTAAATACATTATGTAAATGTTATTGAATATTTAACAACAATATAGTTGTTCCATCATTGAATAAAAAATAATAATAACATTATTGAGATTAAATCTAAATGTTGTTAAATATTTAACAATGTAGTTGTTTGATCATTAAATAAAAAAGAATAATAATATTATTAAGATTAAATTTAATTTTGAACAAAATACTACACTATTGTTAATTGATCATTGACCAACATTATCTTTATGGATATCGCATCAATGTTTATACTTTAAAATGATAACATTATTTAAATAAACTACTAATATTTCATTTAAGACTATTTCTAGTATTATAATCATGTTAACCTCTATTGCTAAAATAACAATTAAAACTCATGATTTACATTAATATTTTTAATGCCTTGATTATTATTTTATATACTAGAGTTTCCCATGATATCATGATTTTTTCTTAAAATTGATAATATAATATTATACTAAATATTAAATGTAACAATATTAGTGATATAAGTATCATTTTTTAATATTTGATTATTATACTCTAAATTTGTAATTTAATATCATGCCCATTATTATCACTAATTTTATTAGCGATGTAGATAATAAAATTTAGATTTCATTTAACATTAGTATCCAATCTAATAACTCAAATCTAAATAAAAATATTCATATTAATAAAATACTAATATTATTAATTTTACTCATATCAATATATCAATATTAACAATATTTTTTATTATCCCGACAAAAGCCACACCAAAATAATAATAATAATATAATTTAACAATATTATAACCAAATATTTCTCTTTATTTTTTAATAAAATATTTCTCTTTATTTTTTAATAAAATAAAAAATCAGTGAGATAATTAGCCAATCTCACTATAACCCATTATATCTGGTGTGCTTATCAAACCTTCTCTTTTATTAGTCCCTACCTTTATAGCAGAAGACTAATGTTTTCGATTGAGCAAAAGGGAATTTTAATTGTGTCTTGGAAACCGCATGCGGGATATAATGCAGCGTTTATGTAAAGTTTTGTATTTTTGTTTATTTTGCTGGAAAAATAATTACAATTTATGTTAGCTTCCATTGGCAAGTGCCTAATTTCTTGGGGGTTTAAATTTTTTTTAAATGTTTTAGTAATAATTTTAAACAGCCTGTGCAATCATGGGGAGAGGGACGAAATATTAGGCTTCTATCCTTAAGTTTTTTGTCTGTTTTTTTTAAGAAGGGCACATGGATGAAATGGGCGCGTGGCTGCATATTGCTTTCACATTTTGCAAGGAGGCATTCATCATGGCGTCAGGGGGTATTCTTTCTGTTAGATGTCTTTGTTCATGGCATAGTCGGTTTCTGGTTCATTCAGTAGTTGTTTTGCAACTGTTCTTTTATTTCTAACGTTTTACAAAAGTCTCACCGTCTGCTGTATTAGGGTTTCGTCCATTCGCAGAGGGTGGGAGTGGGGCTCTTCTTGTCGGCAGTGGCCATGGCCATGGCGGCGGTGGTGGAAATGAAAGGAAGCGAGCGATCACACACCATGCCCTTTTCAATACAGCCCAGCTACTGCCCATTTATGTGCCTTGCCGAACTTCCACAATTTTGCATACATTTTATGTTATTCTTGGATGGAGTTGCATACCCTGCAATAAGGGCATTCCATGAGACCGTATTTTCTTTACTGCAACACAGGGATTCGATGAGAACGTATATTTTTCTTTTATCACTCTTAAGGTATATTTTTCTTTCTCTGATCAAATCTCATTGCATTGTTTGACTATTAATTGTGCAGATTGCATATCTTGCCTAGAGCTTTCCACAACTAAAGACATTAAGAAGCATTGATCTGCTGCCATCAAGTTGGTTTCCAGTTGCATGGTATGCTAATCCTTGTGCTCATGCAACTCTTGATTAAGCTAATGCGCAGACATGCTAATTATTTATCAGACATGCATTATTGCTTATTTTGATGAAATCTACTGGTGTCTAATATGATACAATTGTCTCAAGCTTGACTAATTCAAATATTTTCTTTACCGTAGGTACCCAATATACAGGATACCAACTGGCCCAACCTTGCAAGACCTGGCTGCATCTTTTCTAACGTTTCACTCCCTTTCTAATCTTATTGGTTTTCTATAACTGTAGGGTTCTTGCTAGTGTTCTTTGAGTGTTTGGTTTGTATCTGATTGTTGAGGCCAAACTGGGTTTGTTTCTGGCAGATGGTCGCAACAATCACATTAATATTGGAGAGAGAATGGTACCTTGTAACCGTATAAATAATTTTGGGAGCTCTTCAAAGATAGCTTTACCAGTGTTTGGCCTTGCTTCTTACAAGTTCAAAGGTACAGTTTGGAATGCAACTGGCAACTGTGAATGGCAGCAGGGTGATTCTCTGCTTCAGTCAGCTGATGAGTGGTTGAGGTTACATCAACTGCAACATCCAGATTATGATTTTTTCCTTTTGCATAGTAATTCTAATCGAGGATGAAATAGAGGCAATTAAATTTCTCAAAGATAAAACAAAATCTCCATTCAACTCCCAAAGCCAGTACGAGCAACATTTTTCAAAAAATATCACATCTAATAATTTGAGTAGATTCAATTTGACAAACAACAGAATCTCAAATAAGTCAACCACTTAACTTTAGGCAACAAGAACTATAAATAGTACGGCTCTATACATGCTTAAAACATCATGAAAAGGAAAAATGACTCAAACATGGGCCAAAAATGTAGGCATAGGCCAGAAGAGCATTAAAAGGTAGCCACTGGTAGTTTAAGGCAATTTATAGAATATCTACACCAGTCTATGATATATTCCAACCATCAGCAAAGGGCTACAGTCATAATCTAATTTTGTAGAGCATTGGCATTTAAAACACTAAGAACCTACCCTAGCTAAACACCTCAACCTCAACCAGAACAAACCATCACAACTTTTCATATACCTCAAATGCCATTTATATGACCAAAATTTGCTGGAAAAATCACTATTTCACAGCAAATCCAAGCTCACTGCTAAAATTTTGATTGGGGTATAAATTTTCTCAAAGGGAAGACAGAAACATAAATTAAAATGACCTTTAACACATACCATTCAAAAAACACAAGAAAAGTGTTGTAAGGTGAAATAAATCATAGCTTTTGCATCTTCATGTTCTAATGCAAATTTTTCGGGGATCCAAGGGTTCAAAGAATTACCCTAACCATTAGCAATCCCATGAAAGTTACTTATAGATGGGATTCTTTCAAATAATATTTTGATTCTTTCTTAATTCTTCTATTTCATTTAGTGTATTTTATGATTTTTTTGACTCCTGAATTTTAGTTTTTTTGCAAATATGATTACTAATTACAATGGTTTTAAATTTTTATGCATTTATTTTTTATTTTCATACAAATTTGATAGATCAAATGTTTTGATGAATCTCTGTAGACATTGCTACAACACCCTTCTATGAGCCTATAGACTTGCCTAACTTTAGTGGCAATGCATTAAGAATGGATCCTCGAGACATAAATGTTAAATTTATGTGAACAGATTAAATGCACAGAAAATAATTCAAAAATCAGACAAAATAACACAACATATACCCTGGGAAAACCCTCCTCTTGAGGGAGAAAAACCCAGCAACAAAGATCTCTCTTATATTTGATGTAACAATGGCAATTTTACACATTACAATGAGGTCTAACACAAGACCGATATACAGCACCTGGCAATATGGAATGACAGATGACAACCTGCTAAATCACACCTGGCAATGACTGAACACAGATCTGGCAATGTTCGCTTTGCACTGGATGGTCTTCAATCTGTGTTAGCTCAACACTGTGTAATGTTCACACTGAGTAAAGTCTTGGCGCTGAAATGTGTTCGCCGCCCTGTATCTTGAATTCGCACCTTGCTTTATAGGTATGCAGGATCATCATGCAAAAAACGGCCCTTATGGCAAAAAATTCAGAAAAATCGTTAGGCAACTTGACGAAATATTTGAATAAGCATTCATATTATTTCAAAAAATATAAGAATAGAATTTGTAGAAAATTGAATGTAGTTTCTAAATACTAGGTCATTTAAAAATAAATAAAATCTATTTGGTGAAAATTTGAAATTTCAATGCAAGAGGATTCTAAATTTCGTGAAAAAATAAGAACTAGGTGTCTATCCTAATTCAATCTCTAACCATAATAAAATGATAATATTTTTGTAATATTTTATATATAAGTAGAGGACCTTATGTCCGATGTGATGCATATTATTCTTTTGTAATTTTTTCCAAGTAAATAATTAATTATGAATTTTTATTACAACTTTTAGAAAAAATATAAAACTCATCCGTCTCAATTCACCTTAACTTGGTCAAAACTTCATGAATTTAATTTTTTAATCCTATAGTATGTAAAGCATAGAATGTGACGACATGGATTCAAAAATATGATACCGCTTTGAAAGTTATAGATGTTTTCAATCAGCCTATCGACGTGACTTTAGTCATAATTTAATAGAAAATGAATAATAATTATTTATTAAATTCAAATTAAATCATAATTTATATTTTTGGAAAGCTGAGAATCTCCTCTAAAAACCCTTTTCATTTCATTAATTTTGGGTGAAAAAAAAGTCATCAGCCACATACCCTACAAATATTGCCACTTTTTGGCGCACCATGATCCTGCACATACCCTTATTAGATAAATTCACACTTGAACATCAGATAAATTTGCACTTGATGAACTGATATATTCACACTTGATGAACTGATATATTCACACTTGATGTGAATAACCGAACTCTGCTAGATGAATTACAATGGACGAATCAAGGTGTATATATACAAATCAATGGAGAGACAAATCCTTTATGTCGACCTCTTAAGAAATCACTTATCTTCTTAATGAAAGTCAGCTTTGAAATATATATTAAATATCCTTTAATAAAGATCAATTCAAATTCTTTCATGTTGGCCATAATATGAAATGAGTATAAAAAAAAAAAATGAATATAAATTGAATAGCCAACGGCTATCATTCAATTTATGTCTCCACAAAAGAGCTGAGCTGGAAGGAACTACCAAAGCTGCTATAACATTAACACTCCCTCTCAGCTAGGGAGAGAACTTCTAGTTGCACAATACGAATCTTCTCCATATGAGGTTCATTTTCCATCATTGCCTGAAATCATATATAAAGAGAGAAATATCACCTCAATGTGATATTTGATATCGTCTCGATATCAACCATCAAATGGTAAGTACTAGTGTTCATCACTTGCACGATGTTGTCACCTCAACGTGACTTTCACCATGGCTCTCCTAGAGGGTGAGACACAAGTACAAGAAGATCATCACGACTCTCATGTGATGTTGTCATGGAGTCAATAATACATGACATCCACCATGACCTCAACCTGAGGGGTGGAAACAGCGGGCTTTCAATTCCCCAAATTCTTTCTCAATACGTAATAAAAGTGCAATAGTAAGCACAAGTGTTCATCGGCCAGTGATGTTGTCACCTTCAACTGACTTTCACCATGACTCTCTCGTGAGGGTGAAACACAAGTACAACATATGTCATGGAGTTGCACACATGACATCCACCATGACTCACCGAGGGTGGAAACAAGGGCTTTCACCTCAAATTCTTTCACAATGTAAGAAAATGCATTAAGAAGCATCACACAAGACTTACACTACCAAGGCTGGATTCTCCACCATACCAAGCTTATCCCCGAAGTATACAAACTCTTTATCCCAGCTTTGGTGAGGTTTGGTGAGAAGACATTCACATCCGCCTATCGCTAAGTAATGTAACCTCAACTATACAGCCCAAAGCATATGCCCTCGATATAGTGGTACTTGATTTCAACATGCTTGGATCTGTCATGAAACATAGGATTGACAGAAAGCTTCACACAACTCTGATTATCACAATGAATAATAGTAGGCTCCATTGATTGTCCAGACAATCCTGCAAGGAGCTTACAAAGCGACACTGCTTCCGGAGTTGCCATGCAAGCTGCAATGTACTCAACCTCTCACTGTGAATCAATGCTTATAGAAGACCGCCTCGCTACACCAGGAAATTGCTAGTAGAAACCAAACCGGCTAAACAACTGTGAGGTGCTCTTCCGGATGGTGACACAACCTTCCCAATCGCATTAGAGAAAACCAAGTAACTCCAAGTCTGCGTCAGTGGAAACCATGTAACTCCAAGTCTGCATCTGAAGTATACCTCAATCCATATCCAATTGTGCCTTGCAAGTATCTCAGGATATGTTTAGCTGCAACAAGATGTATCTGTCTCGGATCACACATAAACTGGCTAAGTGCACTCACTGCATAGCAAATATCAAGTCTAGTGTTAACTAGATACATCAAGGATCCAATCAGCTGTCTGTACGACGTAGGATCCACCAAATCTGAACTAGCTGCAGCCTCCTTTAATTTATGAAAATTGGTCTCCATAGGAGTAGACATGGATTTGCAATCCATCATGCCAAATCTCTTAAGTATATCAATGGTGTACTTCCCTTGATTTAAAATCATACCATCTGATTTCTGCCAGACTTCTAAACCAAGGAAGTAATGCATGAGCCCAAGGTCTTTCATCTCAAATTTAGAAGTTAAATCCTTCTTACATTCAAGAATCAGGTGATCTTCTCCAGTGAGGATTAGATCATCAACATATAAAACCAAAATTAATGCATCACCATTGATTACCTTGAAGTAGAGATTTGAATTAGCATCATTCTTCAAGAAACCCAAGCTTGATAGATACTGATCAATCCTTTCGTACCATGCACGAGGAGCCTGCTTAAGACCATACAAGGCCTTCTTCAGCTTGCAAACATGAGACTCCTTCCCATGAATCTCAAATCCATCAGGTTGCTCTATGTAAACCTCTTCCTCAATCACTCCATTGAGAAAGGCTGTCTTCACATCCATCTGGTGAATCTTCCATCCTCTAGATGCAGCAATAGCAATGATGGTTCTAACAGAAGTGTAGCGAGCAACAGGAGCAAAAGTCTCATCATAATCAACTCCCTCTTTCTGAGAAAACCCACGAGCCACAAATCTTGCCTTGTACTTCTCAATGCTTCCATTTGCAGCATGTTTAATCTTGAATAGCCATTTAGAAGATACCACAGACTTGCCCTCGAGTCTAGGAATGATATCCCAAACATCATTCTTAAGAATTGACTAATACTCCTCTGTCATAGCATCTCTCCAGACTTGAAGACTAGATGCTTCCTCAACACAGGAAGGCTCAAATTCTATAATCTGACTCATCAAGGCAACATAACTGGAGAACTTATGTGGCCTTTTTCTTTCTTTGAATGTGCCTCTAGGAGCTGCAAAGCTTCGACCTCTTACGCCAATAGAGGCTAGCCATAGAATCTCTCCCAATAACAATGTCGGTGGAAGCCCATCGATGGGTTCCAAGGGTTCAAGTGGATCAGATCTTCCTTTGGTTCCATTATCCCTCTGAATCTTAGGAGTATGGTCAACTTCATGTCCTGAGGAGACTCTTCATTATCAATCTCCATATGACTCCCTCTGGATCTTGAATGCAACATCTTCCTTGAATGTGACATCCCTACTGATTCTATCAACTTCACCTGGAATGTAAATTCTCGTAGCTTTTGATGTCTCACATAGCCCACAATATTCCCTTCTTGCCAGAAGGCTCAGTTTGGTTCTCTTTTCTTTGGGAACATGAACATAGCGGGACAACCAAGATCCTCAAGTGGTGACTTGAGGCTTCTTCCTGTAAGCTTCTTAGGAGTCATATTCTCCAAGATCTTATGAGGACTTCTGTTCTGAACATATACAGCTGTCCTGGAAGCTTCTGCCCATAAGAAAGTTTGCAAATCTTGATCATGGATCATGGCCTTTGCTGCTTCCACAATCGTTTTGTTCTTCCTTTCTGCAACACCATTTTGTTGAGGATTATAGGGAACACAGAGCTCCCTCTTAATCCCTGCATCAATACAAAAGTTTCGAAAACTACCAGAGGTGTATTCTCCACCATTGTCAGATCTGAGGACCTTAATTCGTTTACCAGAAAGATTTTCTACTAAAGCTTTAAATTCTTTAAACCTATCCAGTACTTCCTCAGATTCTTTAGATTTTAAAAAATAAATCCAAGTCTTCCTAGAGTGATCATCAATGAAAAGAACATAATACAAAAAACCACTCGAAGAAGGAACAGACATAGGACCACATAAATCAGAATGAATTAGATCTAAAATACACTTAGATCTATTTTCTCTACTATGAAAAGGGGCTTTTATATTCTTACCTAATGCGCAGCCCTTGCATGTACCTTCGTGCTCCTGGTTGAATTTAGGAAGGCCCATCACCATCTTCTCCATAATAGGTAGGGCTCGGAAGTGTAAGTGAGCCAATCTCCAATGCCAAAGATCACAAAGACTAGAAGAGTCATGAACCAACGCTTGAAGAGGATGTGAGCAAACCTTGTAGAGGTTATCATATCTAACTCCAATTACTTGAGCATCCTTGAAGCTAGAGTTCTGCATCCACACTAGAACTTTGCCTTTGGAGAAGGCAACTTGATATCCTTTATCTTCCAAGGCTGAAATAGAAATAAGATTACGCTTGATTCTGGGAACATAAAGAACATTACCCAATTGAAACGATATGCCGGAATCCAAGTGAAGTGTGGAGGTCCCAATTCCTTTTACGGAGTAGCTGGCATCATCTCCAATGATGACTTGTTCAGAAGATTCCTTTTCCACCAAACTCGATAAGTGCTCCTTGAAGCCGGTTATGTGACGAGAGGCACCACTGTCGATTATCCAAGTGTTGGTGTCGGAAGGTACACAGCTTGATAATGCTGAATGAGACAGATATTCACTTGAATCCTCAACCTTCAAATCATACACCATCTTGACAAACTGAACAAATGAGATAATCTGAGTGCAATAATTTGATCACGATCCTCAAACCTGGCTCTGATACCATGTTAAATTTATGTGAACAGATTAAATGCACAGAAAATAATTCAAAATCAGACAAAATAACACAACATATATCCTGGGAAAACCCTCCTCTTGAGGGAGAAAAACCCAGCAACAAAGATCTCTCTTATATTTGATGTAACAGTGGCAATTTTACACATTACAATGAGGTCTAACACAAGACCGATATACAACACCTGGCAATATGGAATGACAGATGACAACCTGCTAAATCACACCTGGCAATGACTGAACACAGATCTGGCAATGTTCTCTTTGCACTGGATGGTCTTCAATCTATGCACTGGATGGTCTTCAAACTGTGTTAGCTCAACACTGTGTAATGTTCACACTGAGTAAAGTCTTGGCGCTAAATGTGTTCGCCCTGTATCTTGAATTTGCACCTTGCTTATTAGATAAATTCACACTTGAACATCAGATAAATTCACACTTGATGAACTGATATATTCACACTTGATGTACTGATATATTCGCACTTGATGTGAATAACCGAACTCTGCTAGATGAATTACAATGGACGAATCAAGGTGTATATATACAAATTAATGGAGAGACAAATCCTTTATGTCAGCCTCTTAAGAAATCGCTTATCTTCTTAATGAAAGTCGGCTTTGAAATATATTAAATATCCTTTAATAAAGATCAATTCGAATTCTTTCATGTCGTCCATAATATGAAATGAATATAAAACAAAACAATGAATATAAATTGAATAGCCAACGGCTATCATTCAATTTATGTCTCCACGAAAGAGCTGAGCTGGAAGGAACTACTGAAGCTGCTATAACATTAACAATAAATGCCCAATTGTCCAGAAATGACTCTAATGGTGATTCAGTGTGATCCAGAGTATGTTATCTATTAACAAATTTCTCTATTTGCTTTGTTGCTTCTTGCCAGTTATGAGTAGAAGAATTAATTTTAAACACAACTTCATTTCTCTTGCAACTGAAAAGGTTACTGAAAGGTATCCCTGTAGAAACTACTCATATCAAACGTGGTTATCGCATTACGAGCTTGACTGTTGTGCCTGTGAATGCTTTAATGTGTGTATATTCTGTTTAATAAGGATTTTTTTTATTTGTTGTTTTCTTTTGTATCTGTTTATTAAGGTTTTTTTTTATTTGTTGTTTTTTCCTGTATTTGTTGTCTCAATAATTTTCCTAAGGGGTGTCTAGTTAGTTATATTTGTTTTTCTTTAAAATATTTGATAGCAATGGAGAGAAAATGACTGTCACAGACTATTTCCAAAAGCAATACTATATATGGCTTGGCTTGAGAGGATCTCGGGCGATTGAAGCTGGTAGCAAGGATAAGAAAAAATACATTCCCATTGAGGTAACTCCTCAAAATCATGGCAAGCCACTTGGTTTCTAATGCAAGAACTTTAGAACATCTTATTGTAATGCTCAAAAGTTATTTGATGGGTTTTGTTGATTGCAGCTTTGTCGTATTCAAAAGGATCAGTTCCTTATATGAAAAATTTGAATGAACAACAACGTTCAGGTCTATTAAACCCAGCTTTCTTTCCTCCACATGAAAGGAAAGATGGAACTAAAAAGGCAAGTTTTTGAGGCTTTGGTGGTAGAATTTTGAGTTGCATTTTCCTTTCTAACATTGAATTAGACACTATTTTACAAATTTTATCCTGAAATTGAGCTCACTGTTATGATGGATTCATCAAAATGAGAACCATATCAATTATAATTCCAGAGCTGTGAGTAAGCTCATGTTAAGGTTTTGAATTTCTTATGTAAATTATACCATACATACTGTACAGCTGAAGAAAATTCTATAATTCATTCTCAGGAATCATACACATAATTGCAACATTTAAAGAAGTGTTGAGAAAATGCTATCAGGAATCACAAATGTATTTGTCACCTGAAAAGGTAGCAACTTTCAGCTTGAAGAGCTTAAGAGTGAGTGAGTTCTTTCTGGAATGTTCTTTTCACTTTTCTCTGAAGCATTTTTTTGGGGGTTAACAGGGATGAATAGTAATGGCTTAGTAAATAGTTTTTGTGCATCACCATGAGACCACATTTCTTTCAGGCATTTTTCCAAACAACTCACTGCCTTGTTTATCCTGCGCAATGAAAAGTTGTCTAAGCAAACTTTTATGGTTTTGTGGGATTGCATTTCTATTTAGTCACCTATAAAAGCTTATAAATATTTTTTATGGCTGCAACTGCCTTCTGTCTTGCAGGAGTATAATCTATACCAAAAAATGAAAGACAGAAATACTCTTTTCTCTGAAACCGAAATAATCAACTTCTGCTATCAAATGCTTCAAGGGTTAGCTTATATGCACAGGAATGGCTATTTTCACCAGGATTTGAAACTAGGTATGGAGTTGGTATTTGTGCTTGCTCCAGTTATTAGATTGAGCAATAGAGGCAATTTTTCTTTATTTACTCAGAAAGTGTTGTTCTTTTGCAAAATGTGAACTTGTGTACTTTCAACACATGTAATTAGAAAAGCAAGATTCAAAGTTGAGCCTACTGATCTTTTTTTTTCAAAATTGTATATCTTGGTTATGATCTACTAAATGTTTTGTCACAATTCAAATAAATGCAAATTCTATATGAAAACTTGATGTTGAGTCTTGCTTTAGTAGTTTCATTGGCAAGCTGATTAAAATCTTATGGTTTGTTCACAACAAGAAAACAAAAAGTTTGCTGATTGAATCAATGTTCATACATTTGAAACGGAACAAATTTAGAGACTTTACAAAAAAGAATTTTACTAAAGCCCCAAAATATTGTTGTCATTAGAAATTCATTTTGATGTCAAATTGTTTATATTTGATTACAGTGAAAAGCTTGTGATAAGCATTGCCATATCAGATTCTGAGCATTAACAAACTCTGCAAACCGTTTTTTTCAAAATCTGATAGTGTCTGAGCTATAATCCAAATTCATATTATTAGTGATGGTTGATTGAGTCCTTTCTTTTTTGGAGTGGGCCAAAATTCATATGGATATACTAATGTATAATTGTAAACCATGAAAAGTTGTTGCATTTTATTTAATGACAATTTTGTTTTTCAAGGGAACAAGTTTCATCTTGACAACTTTGAAGCATAACATGTGTCCTCAAATTACTTCCATTTTATTGAATATTTTGTTCAATCTAGCTTGATCCTTGAATGTAATCTTCTTCTTTGTATTGTTCTCAGCTATGTTTATTCTGATGCTTATTTTGTATTGACTATTGGGTTGATGAGTTTTGTGAAACTTAAATGCAATTGCAGTAATCAAACAGGTTACATCTTGCAAGTGAGATGAAAATCATCTCAAAATTGATTCTTGAATAAATTGCATTCCACTTTATTTCACCTCAGCGGGATATTATACTGAGATGCATTTTACTTGAATAAAACCCAGTACTATGAAATGCTTGTTGCATGCTGTTGACTGATGTTGGTTAGATAATATCATTTGGCATGCTATAAGTGATATAGATGTTGATTGAACATAAGTCTTTTGCACCATATTTGCAGAGCTTTGGCCAAGTCTGGCACACATTTTTCAAGAAAGGGATTTTTTGGTGTATGAAATGGTTACAGAAAAAACTAATTTTGAGCATAAAGAGTTGCATTCAAACAATCCATGGAAACCCATAGCAGACTTTGAGTTTTTAAATTTTAAAAACCAACAACTTTCAATGGCTTTGCACTAGATAATTGCTTTTTGATTTTTGCTATTGTCTTCACCATTCGTAGCATCTAGATCACAAGGGAGTCATATCACTAGAGTTGATCCTTCAAAGGTGATCCCCATAATAGTGGTTTACAATTTTTGGCCAATGGACACTAAAATTATTATTTTTAACTAAATCTTCACATTCGAGCACCTATAAGCTAAGCTGTGAGGAATTTGAAGATGGTGCAAACTAGAGTCTCATCAAGTTTTGTCTGTAGATTCTAAAATATTTTTTTTCAAAAATTTTTGGAATCAAATTACTTCTTTTTCCATCTCCCACGAAAATAGATTTTTTTTCAAGAAAACAACATTTTTTAAAGTGGCTTACCTTGTATAATGCATAACTTTTTTCCATGAACTTGATAAAATTCTAATTCTTTCAAATTTAGATTTGTAACTCTGATATCTAGTGCTTCCACTTGGTTATATAGCTTTTATTGAATATTTTTTCCCTTAATCAAGTTTCAAAGACAAACAAACTAGATTGAACCGATTATTGTTGTATAACCGTAACTTTTTTGTATATGTCAAATTTTAATTTAGTTTTTTGTTGGATCAAGGACTTCAATATCAATGCACTCATATTTTTTCAATTTTTTTTAATAATCTTCTATTTTTCCACATGTGAAGAACAAAGATTCATTTTACAATGAAAAACCTATGTTTAATAAAACTTAAAAAACAAATACATAACAAAACCAAAAATATTAAAATTATATTCATTGGATAGCTTGTTCTGAGAATACCATAATCATTTGAAATAAATTTTAAATGAATTCATTTGATTCCCCAAAATCTAAATCAAAAGTGATTTTTTATCAGCATTTTGATAGGTGTAAAGGAGGCGCATTTATAGGTATGGTTTAAAACTAGCGAGGTTCTATCAAGGGGGTTTGATCTAAGGTGATTTGATTACATAACTCCAAAACCATGTAATAAAGCATCTAAAATTTAACTCTAAAACTATACAGGTCCAACAAATGAAGAAGATTAGCGTTCTGTCTCAAAGAGAGATAAGGTTGTGACTTGTTGAGGCTAGTGTCTGAATAACATGAATAATAATTAGGTTATGTGTAGGGGGCGAAGAATCACAACTATTTTTCATTCACATTCTCCATCTTTATGATTTTTGATTTGTATCATAAAGGATAGTCATGTCTGATTAAATTCAAACCCAAAATCTGACTGAATTTAAATTCTATGCTCTAGCCGTCTAAGAACACAGTTAACATTTCTCCAAAACCAGATAAAGGACATGCTAAGAAGTGAATTAGTTTCTATTTTTTTGGACTAATTTATTCACTGTGGATTTTAGTTTTTCACAATGTAATATGTGTATTTTCTTTCTTTTTCCCCATTTTTTAATTAATTTAAATTGAGTTCCATATGTTAAAGCATTTGTATATTTGAGTTTCTTAGGCTTCTTTGTATACTCGAGAAAAGTTTCCTTGATTTTCTATAATTCACTAGAATTCATTTATTTGTGTTTGATTTGAGAGCAAACATGGCCAACGAACTTCTAAGTATTCAGCCAGAGGAGCTCAAGTTTGTATGTAAGTAGAAACCATGATTTGAGAGCAAACATGGCCAACAAACTTCTAAGTATTTAGCCAGAGGAGCTCAAGTTTGTATCTAAGTAGAAGCCATATATGTTGTATGGACATTTTCATCTATATGAATTTCACATTTGAAATCAGACCGTGGCTTATCTACCTATGGAAAAATTCTCAGTTTGGTTAATTAAAGTAAATATGCTTAAGTTGGGTGAGGATGCTATATGTCAGTCTGGTTAATTAATAGAAATATGTTTAAATGGTCAAGTTACATTGAAAATTTAACCTTAGCTTCTCTAACGATGGGCAATTTCTCAGTTTGGTTAATTTTAGTAAATGTGATTGGCGAAAGAAGCGGAGGAGCACCTTTGTTCACAGGTAGGAGAATTTGAAGCAGAATCCATTATACATAATACTTTTGTTTGACTAGAAACCAACTCCAAAATACTCATAACACTGTTCTCCCTACAAACAGACCTGCTCAAGGCAAGGACTCCAGCTCATGCATAGCACTTGTTTTCCTATATTTCCCATCATGCTTATCGGCTTTGTCATTTCCAACATTGGAATGGAATGATTGAGTGGCAGAATTAATGTGCTATGCTAGTGCATTAATTTTAGTAACTTCCAAGGTAAAACAATAAATAAATTTTCTATATAACTTTTAAACTCTTGTGCGTCTTCAAACCTAAATAGGAATGCAGATTTATCACTTGTATTGCACTTGTTATAGGATAAATGTACCACATACCCAACCGAGTCCTTCAGGTGCCTCGTTTGGAAGATTAAGCTTTCTTTTTTGCCCTTTCTTAATTTATTTGGATTTAATTTCCTATTGGAGTCCGCTGGCGAATGTTATTTTAATTTAATTCTCTCTTTTATTCTATTCGCCCTAACTCTCTCTACTGCACGGTGAGAAAGGAAGGCGGTGACCTGGAAGTGACATTAGAGAGGCGTTTTAAGCTTCTTTCTCACTGCTCAGGTCAAACTTTTGGGTAAGGATAGTGTGAAGAAGGCAGCAGCGCCATGAGAGCGGCTTTGAACTTAATTCACTTCCCTTACCTACTAAGATTCAGGCCACAATGCATGGATGAACATAAGGGGATGGCATAGTTCTTTTCTTTAAAGAAAAGATTATTCTTTCATTAATTCTATTATTTTACTTAATGAGATTATTTTGTTTTCCCAGTAGTGCAGGTAAAGGAGGGAGCACATTTTAAAAACCTAGATTCCCTAATCCATGTTCAAACGTTTTCTATACATTGACGATGATTTTGGCAGGTCCTCACATGTCTTAAGGAATTGCAACTAGAATGTCTTGTGTCTGAAAACACAAGAAAGAGCGCACCGCCCCCTTATTCATCTATTTTTAAGTTTCTTTTTCTTTTTTTCTTTTTTTTTTCCTGATTTTGAGTTTATTCAGCTTTCCTCTCCATGCATTTCTTTAGCGGTCTAAGAAATGGGAGACCGCCTACAAGGGAAATCATGCCATAGACATCACCTTGCAACTAAGGAGAGCTTCAGAGGAAAAACTATGGGAAACCCTTTTGTTGAACCAGACTTAATCACAAAACCCATACACGAAGCCATAGAACCAAGCTTTCATTTAACAGATTTGTTTTAGAATGAAGTAAAACATAGCAGAAAAAAGATATAGCCACCTACAAATTCTAGAAACTACAAAACAAAATCACAAAAACAATGGCCGGTAACATACCTCAAGATTTTGCATAAATTGTATCAGGTTCATATTCCACAACCTTTTCCAGTGTCCACTCTACCTCTCTACCTGCGCCAAAATGAGAGCTTTGAAATAGGGTATGGTCATCGATCAAAGCATACATGCTATAGATAACTTGCCAGATGTTGTAGTTGCAACTGCCCTGGTAGATATGTATGCAAAAATGTGGACGCATAGACAAGGCACAAGGACAGTATGCCTCTGAGTAATGTGTACTCATGGAATGCAATAATTGCAGGATGCACAAAATGGATTTGTTGAAAAGATTTAGAAATTTCAAGCAAATGTAATTGATAGACATAAAGTCGAACTCCATAGCTTTTGCCAGCGTCCTCCTACCTATGTCAAAATGGGTGCTAGGGAGTACGGTATGCGCAACCTACAAACTCCCCTCCTTTCACGTGAAGAGTCCTGGAAAATGGATGCAGTGCCATCCCTAATTAATGGCCATGCCTGGTAATTTGTAGTGGACTGTACATCGTACGCTGGAGATTTCCAACCGGAATAGTCCACCGACATTAGATAATAGACGATTCCGATGGGATTTCCCACCTATAATAGCCTATCGGCTAAAAGACCACACAGGGATGAAACATGCAGTGTCCAGGTGAGAGCCATATAAATTTTATTAACATTTATTTCCTACAGTGAGGTTTTGGTAACTGATTAAATTGCAAGGAAAGCACGTAGACCCCAAAAAATGTTGTGGAATGATGCGAGCCATACCTGCTGACATAAGGAAGCGTCTGAAATCTCTGTTCACACACGCCTGTTCCACCACATTTTCTACGCCAAGATCTATTTGACGCCATCTGAAGATCTGTTTGGTTGCCTTTTGCTTTTTTCTATACGCTGGAAAATATGGGTAGCATATTTTGCGGACGATTGGTCAAGCTCATTGGGCATCGAGCTTTAATCGTGTAGAGAGGCCTAAAATAATAGGCTTTAATGTAACTGTACTGATCTACCAGTACGCTACATCATCGAACCCAAAAACCTACAATCCGATAGGGAAAGGCCTAAAATATTTTCCGGCATCAGACAGTAAGACTTTTCCGGTTGAATTCTCACCTATAATAGCTTATGGACTAATTATATATTTCCACAACTATCTTTTATTAATCAAAATTAATTATTGTTTGTATATAAAGACTTATTTGATTATTCTAGATTATACTCTTTTATCTATAATTATCATATTTTCCATAATGTCATCCTATCACACTTCTGTAAATTATAACCTCAAATTCTTCATATTTGAAATTTAAATCATTGTTAACTCAACATGTCTTTTATAAAATTTACATAATGTTATAAATAAAACATAATAAATAACATTTTTTTAAAATAAAAATTTAAATATAATGATATTATTAAAAATATATTTTATAATCATAAAAATATTAAATATAAAAGTATTCGTTAAAAAAAATATAACTATAAATATAACTATTTAATTTAATTTTTAAAATGTAAATATTTTAATAAAAATATTATTATTTAATATTTGCATATAGAATAAAAGGAAAAAATATTTACATGTTACGCTACTTTCAGTGTGACTCTCTTCTGATAAATATAAAGTTACTCACCCCAACGTACCCTGGAATGTATGTGGGATTAAAATTGTTGAATGACCAAGGAAATTTGTGACGCCAGGAAATGGTGAAACGCAGGGAATGGGCTTAAAAACAATGCCAATATAGTTCCTGTTTGACTCCCGTCACTGCATCCGTCCCCCGAGTTGCTCGAGTGCCTGTTGCTTTGGTTACATCAGACAAATGTGAACGGTGGAAATGGTAAACACGAACGGCATGGGAACAAGAACGGGGAACAAGAACGGGAACGGGAAATGTAAACTGCAAATGGCGGAAACGGAGATTTCAAAAAGTTCAGGTCAAGAAACGCTACGGAAACACAGAGGTTGGGTTAAGAAGGCCCCACATGGGTCTGGCCACCTAAGCCATTCAACGCTTAGAGTGTGCCGGTTAAGCCGCGCCATGAAACACATTTAAATATATTACTAATTTATTAAACTCTTTCATCTGTTGACCTCCTCTTCCAATCCCCGCGATGGCCACCCACGTTATTTGAAGCGTTAACCTTAAAAAAAAAAAACCTGTCTGAATCACCAACATCTGTCTATAATTTCTATTTATCTTCCCAATCGCAGACCCCCAAAGCACATTATTGCTCTTGCACTCAGAGATTTGAGATATTTCAGACTAATTCCTCATGGAAGCCGTCAACAATGGCGAAGCCACCAGCGGTGTTTCAAAAAAGCCGCGAGTTAGGTCATTTTGCAGAAGAATAAAAGCTTTTTCCCCAATTCCATACCTTCTCAAAGCTGTAAATTTTTATATAAGAAGCGTGTCTGAGTGTGCGGGGGCGGCCAATTATTGCAGCTTGGCTGTAGGAGTTCCCGGTGTTTCCATCGTTACTGTGCCACAGAGCTTCAGCACCACCTCCTCAAGAAGCCATGAAGAATTTGGCAAACCAGTGAGAAATGTCTCGCAGAGGAGGAGCAATTCATCTCCTAGAACGCAAGAGAAGCCAGATTCCAGAAGCTTCGGCGTTAAAACAGGTCCTTCTGTGGGAAGGATCGACGAGGACAGCCCCTGCTATTTTCCGGCATCTTTTAGAAAGAATGCTCCGCAACCAGATCTTAGCTTCTTTGGCACTCGCATCTGTCATTCTGCTCGAATTTGTTAAGTTCCAAAAGAAATTGTTGTGTAAATAAAAATGTTGTGTACAGTTTGTGCTTATTTAGAATGATCTTTTTTGAGTTTTCTCTGTAAGCTCCTGCTGTTTTCTTCTATAGCTGTGAGCTGTTTAAATATTAATTTGCGATCGTAATGACATGTTTGTAATTAGTTATTTATTTAGTTTTAAATTTTTGAATTATTTTAATAAATAAGTAATAGCAATGTGTTTTTTCTTTCTATTTTATATCTAAATAATAAGTATTATAATATTTTTTTTTAAAGATGAGACTTTTTTTATTTACAATATACACATAAATTAAAAGGAAGAGTTAGATTGTAAATTTAGTTTATTCTTTCAGATCTATATAATATATTATAATTATATCGTTTCAAAATTATTTTTCAATGTAATATATAATTATTATAGTTTCAATTTCAAATGTTAAGTTGTGAGTAATGAATATGGATATTTTTATAGTACACATATGACTTATAATAATATGAGACTATCCTATATTTCATGAAAGAGACATCTAATTGTACTACAAACACACATGTTATTAAATAAAATTTTAATTTTTTATTTAAAATACAAAAAATAGTTTAAAATTTAAAAATATTATTAAAATATTAATATTCTTTATTGAGGTGGTTTAATAATATACCTATAATTTATCTATATAAAATAAATAAATAAAATGTAATTTTATTTTTAAATTATATTTTATTAAATAACATAATTCAAATTCCTAATTTTTTAATTAATTCAAACAATTATTTATTTTAAAAAATTAATTAAAATAGATACAAATATCTGTGATAAAAATATAACTAAATCTTCTAAGATAGCAAAATATTATTTTTCTAAGCTCTACATTGCATTCACCACTAAAAAAAATCAATAGTTAAACATTGAAATTAGTAAGCTTTTCAAAATGAGAAATGCATGTTGTTTGTCGAAGTGCTGATTATTATTTTTCAACTAGTAATAATTGGTCAGTTACCACATTTTTTGGAGTCCGTTCCAACTTTTTTGGAATGTAATGCCGGCGGCCAGTTTTTAAAAATCCAACATGTTTGACATGATGTAAGAAAATAATAAATATTGAACCTGTCATATTTAGCATATATATATAAATAAAAGGTATGATTTTTTATTTAAAGTTAGGAAACGAGGGGTATTTATTTGATTAAAGTTATTTGGCTCTTTTTTTTTTTTAAAGATTATGAGTTTGATGGATTTTGTTCAAGAGAGTTTAATCTTTAGTGGATTATGTGAATCATTCAATTTAATCAATATGATAATGTGAAAAAAATTAAGTGAAAATATCCAATTAAACATTAAGATCTAGTAAAGAGGTATACAATATAAGTTTTGCGTTGTTTATATATATGTGTTTTTACTAATTCAAAACATAATTTATTTTCATTTTTTTGCTTATTATAATTTCATATGAAATTGAATGTTTTGAAATGCACTCTTTATTTCAAAAGAGAAGGTTACAAACAATTAATAAAATTAGTAGCTTCAAAAATTTAATAGATAATAGTTTTAATATGTTAAATTCATTAGAGTTCACAAGAAAATATGGGATTGCTAACCGATTGAGACTTGTAGAATTATGAGAAAATATTTTTAACATGTTTGTATATTCCCTTGTTTTTGATAAAGGGTAAAACGGGTTTTACAGGGACCGTAAACCACCAAGTTAACAACAAAAGAGAGAGGACAAAAATTCCAACAGAAAAAAAGAAGCTACTCAAAAGAAAAAATCAGAAAAAGCAGCAGCCACCCGCAAAAGACCAAGAGGGTCAGACAAAAAACCAGCGAAAAAGCCAACAAAAAGACCAGCCGCAACTAACCTAGAATCTTTAGAACAGTCTCAGTTTTAGCCTCCAAGTTCTGCATGTCTTGAACACCCTTCTTGAAGGTTTGAATCATCTGCGGCGTAGGAGGAGCCTTCCTCTTCAAATGAGCCCTGGTCCTCTTAGAAATACCAACATCCTCATCCCAGTTTTTATCATTGACCTCTTCTAGATCAACCACCAAAGACCCCTGTTGAGCTTTGTCCAATTTTTCTATCATGGCATTGATGATGATGGCATTGTGTCTTGCCATCTTGTTGTTCTGCTCGGCTATAGTTTTAACAGTATTTTTCATTTTATCTAGCTCAATTTCAACCCTTCTGTCCATGCCCACTTGGTTCTGGGTTTCTTTACTGGCACCATGATCTTTTTGCTCCGCCTCATTCTTGCCAAGCGCAGTAACCTTGACACTCATTTCTTCCAGTTTACTTTGAAGGGCCCAATTTTTTATTTTTAGCTCGTTGATTTCATGAAAGATCCATTTCGAAATCCTGAAGTGGTCAACAACATTATTCCTAGCTAAACCCAAGACATCCACAATGGGTTCCCTTTCGAGGTTGAAGCAAGTTTTAGTAGGGTCGGGGGTAACAGGGGAACCAATTCTAGCATCTCTGTCCAACTGCTGCCACTTAATTCAAGTTTATCCATAACAATATCTATGTGCATTTGCAATGAAAATAAATTATGTTTTTTATTACAACTTATCTAACAAAAATAAATGTTTAGCAATTTAAGAGATGGGATTGGAAATGATAAATATTAATTAAATAAGAAAATTAAATAATTGAATGTGATAATTAGCTTGAAATTTAATTATGGAGAAGCATTTTGATAGATGTCGAGAAATGATTCACTAATATTTTAAAAATTAAGGTGTAAATTAGATGAACATCTTAGATTCTATAAAATGACTATTTTTTTATCAAGATCAATAATGTATGTGCAAATCTAAATCTATGTGTGGGCCTAAATTTAAACTCATTGATTTAAAAATAGTCAAATTGTTATAAAAATGGTGGTGTACACCTTGCACAAGAAAGAAATGTTTAATTATGTAAATTATATATTTATTTGTGGTGTATTTTACAAGGTGTGTTTAGCCATATTAAATATTTATTTCCAAGTCTTCTTGCAAAGTTGTATGTGACATTGGTTAGATATTTTATGTGGGAATTGCACATTGGAAATATATTAATATCGGGAAACTTAGTACCAAAAATTAAATTTGTGGGGTCAATAGTTTTGTGTACTCATGGTTTTGACGCACATGGTTTTAACTTACCATTTATTTTTTATGTGAGCTTGATTCTATACAAGAAAACTCATGTTTAGTGGTTGAGGTTGGTAGGTTGGTTGGTTAGTAGTTTTGGGTTTAATTTCATAGTATTGATCTCTCTTCTTAAGAGTGCATATATGAAGCATTTCATGGGATGTGTGGATACATGCTTGGACACATGGAGGATGCATTGAAGAAGCTTTATGTTTCAAAAATATTCATGGAGACTCTATAAGTGTATTGTGATATTTTCATTGCTAAATAATACATTGAGTATGAATGCTTTTGGAGGATGGGTTTTTCTCTCTTGAGGTTTTTCCATGGTATATTGAATGTGGCATGTCTCTGATATTTTCATATGGTTATTCCATAAGATCGTAAGTATGTTTTTCTCTCATGGGGTTATGTATGAAATGGTTTGATCAACTTGTATGATTTCACTACCAAGAATGACATGTTGGCTCTCAAATATGTATCTCCACAAAGTTAAATACCTAGACAAAAACCTAAGGTTTGGGAGTGTCAATGTATGTGATGGATAGGAATTATGCTCACATAATAGCATGAAAGGAGTTGTGAGTGGGTAGACTCACCTTCATATTTAGTATCAACTAAACTAGGAAGGGAATTTCCTAGTTGTATCCTTAACATGGTATCTAATATCATATGATGAACAAGATTAATCCAATTACCCAATGCATGCTTGATCCTAGATTTTTCACTAGACCAAATACTAACTAATTTCTTGAAGAAACCTTTACTAAGTTGATAATTATATCCTTACATATGCACATTAAGATAATAACATTATAATATCCCCATAAGTGAATCCACTTAACCTTTCATACACAAGTGCAAGGTGTGGGAACACATGACATGATTCTATAATAATATTGTCTATTTGAGTTTACTTAAAATAATCTCTAAAAATTAAACAATTTAATCTACTAAAAAATTAATTAAATCTATTTATTTAATCAATTTTTACACTAAAGAACAAAAAAACTTACCTCTTCCACCTCGACAACATTGTGGTGGCATTTTGGTAGTGATTTGGTGGAAAAATGATGATGAAAGGCCTATCTCACAATGCAAGCACATTAGAAAACTATTGCAAACTACAATTATGGCTAAAGGCTAGGGATAAAAATGAAGTTTTGAGGTGAGTATTTTTGTTTTAAGTCAACAAAGCATAACACAATAATGTTGTTATAATGTGCTCATATTATGCTCTCTAGGGGGCCAAAAAGTAGGGTGACCACTTTTTGGTCCCCCATTTGTGTGCATTTACCCCTTTCTAGCTTGATTCAATCTAAGGAAGTAGCAAAAGTTTTAGAGTTAGAGAGCCATGACTTCCCTATATAATCGATGTTTTGGTTCTAAAATTGTTTTTCATTTATTTATTTTACCTTGACTTCCCACTCTTTTTTATTTTTCTTTAACTCACCCATTTTTGCATTCAAAAAATACTTGCATTACAAATGTTTTTCTAAACACAATGTTATGTATGTTGACAAATTTTTTGATGTAGACCCATAAGCTCTAGTGTTTAAACCATGATTTGATCTATCATATGTAATGAACATTGATTCGTCTAATCTAGATAACACAAAATTGCTCTAGTGCCTCAAACACCATATAAGTTATTTTTAAAGAAACAACAATAGAATAAGTAGAATCAGTGCATTGCTCATTTTAAAATGAATACAAAGCATACTAAGCATATCATTACATCAATTGACTTCAGTTATGTCCATGAAGTATTATATCATATAGAAAATTACTCAATAATTTAGTTTATAGGTACATACTACAAGTGTCATAATGATGACATAAAGTATAAATCATCAATAATACAATTTCATGTGAAATCGAGATAATGTCTCTAATAAACCAAGTCTTTGGCACTTCTCACCTATAACAGGGAGAGCATCACTTAAGCATTTTTCCTCCAAACATGGATCAATAGTCCCCTACACACCTTCCATCAAGAAGTGGTCTTACCCTTCACAAGAGTAGAAGATTGAGGGAATTTCATCATGATCGCCATGTCATTCGAGAACTAGTGTTGTGTTTAAATACAAAAAAATATCATACAACTCTAGATACCCTCTAGCTAAGTATGACCTATATGATTAATTTGTAATAAATGGACACTATAAATTGACAATGCAAGCAATGATTTTGTATTACTTTGTATAAATATTTTAATAATAAAATATACACATTTCATTAGAAACATGTTTTCTCACATTCCGTTCGCAAATTCGTTATGGAAAATTACTATTTCACACTCATTATCATAAAATGGTTTAAATAAAAAAGTATATATGCATTTTCCACATCAAATATGATTCTCATATTTATTTTCAATACATATTTTATCTCTTTTCACATTCAAATAAGAATATATATATATATATATATGTAGACACTACCAACCAACATAATAACATTTGTAAATATGCTCACATCTATAGACATGCATATGCTCTATATAAATGTGTACCTATATAAGTACATACATGTATATTCATACACATTATCACTTATAATTGTATTACAAAAGAGAAGGCATGAAACAATCAAAAAATTCCTTTCATAACCAATTGTTAATTATAAAAATCATCTAGTCTTTGGCTTAATTATAATTTAACTAATCTCTATAATTCACCAAACCCAATAGACCTACTCTTGATCAAACATTTAGCAATTTCATCAACCATTTACCAATTAACTATGTTCCAAATGTTCATAGACCACATGGATCAATTATATTCCACATTATCATTTCTCTAAAAGGAACAAGAATGGTAATATTCAGACTATATTATAGAGTTATCGAGGGCAATACATCATTCACTAAATAAATCATTACACAAACATTTCAAATCATAAACAATATCAATAATAGTATCAACATTGCACACTATTGTGAATGTTCCAATAACAATGGTCAAAATATAACTCACATACAACCATTGATATATTTATATGTGCACATATATACTATAACATTTTTCTTAAATGAATGATAATGCATACCTCTTGAGGTAAAATCATATAAGGTTAGAATATATTAATAAAAAAATATGCAAGATGAGAATTCAAAATGACTTAACATGCCAATATGACCCAAGAGATAAGAACAACCAAAGTTCCATAATGATAAAACAACTCGAGGTGAACATCCAACACAATAAATGTAACAAGACATTATTTAGTGTGTGTGTGAGAGAGAGAGAGAGAGTTCTCGAAGTCATGGTGATCATGTCATTATTTTGAATCTACTTTCCTCTCTCTGGTGATGCTCTTCCTCCCCATTCGAGAGGGGAAAGGTAACTTCTTGCATCCACCTCATTCAACCAAGAAGGTAGTTATTTAAATAATCATAATCATATAACACAATATAAATCATTTGTTAACATCTCAAAGATATTAAATTCATATCTACATCTTCCTAATCAATATCTAACTAATATTTTCCTTTACCTTACCATAATAAAGTAGAACAAACATAGTATATTTGTCCATAAAACATAGTTTTAGTAATATAATTTAAAACACATGAAAATATTTCACTTAAGGTTGATCCCACAATATTGGTTTACAATTTTTGGCCAAACTGGACATTGAATTGATTTTTTCTAACTAAATCTTCACTTCTGGGCACCTATAGTGGCTAAATAGTGAGGAATTTGAAGATGATGCAAACTAGTGATTTGCAACATTTGTTTGTAGATTTTTTTTTTTTTCAAAAAAATTGGAATCAGATTGTACTTCTTTTTCCATCTCATTCAAAAACTAGTTTTTATCAGTAAACACCATTTTTAAGGAGTGATGCTCACCGTATACAACCTAACTTTTTTTCTATGAAGGATAAAATTCTATTTTTTTTTATTTAGATTTGTAACTACAATATCTAACTAGTTCATTTGGTTTCATAGTGTTTACAATTCAGACATAGGCGGACCATATACAACATAGCTTTTTTTGTATGTATCAATTTTATTTTATTTTACTGGATCAACATCAATACCTAGCCTAAACATATTTTTTAGAATTTTATTTTGAGAATTTGTTATTTTTCCACATGTACAGAATAGAGAGCTTGATTTTTGGTGAAAAACCTATGTTTAATCAAACTAAAAATAATACATAATGAAACCAAAACATATTAAAATTAATATTCGATGGATATCTCCTTTCGAGGACTACCATCATCTAGTTGGGTCTGTGAAGTCTCCTCCATTTTCATTCTCAACTCAAGCTTCGAAGGGAAAAATTCTACAAAAATTTGGTGTCAAAGGGGCAGAAGGGGGGAAAGGGGGGGTTTGAATGAACCGAGGTTCAAGTGAACCCCCTCTTGTATTCATTTTTTCATTGTCTTCATCATAAAAAAAATGCAAAAAAATAGGTCCCATCATTTAATATGGTTCGCTCGAACCAAGGTCCATTCAAACACCCTAGTTCGTGTGAACCCCTGAAAAGCATTTTTTTTCATAGGAGCATTTTTGCATAGGAGTGTTTTTGAAATTTTCCTTCCTCACTAGAATTGTAAACCAGTTTTGTGGGTTTACCCTTAAAGATAGTTAAAATAACACAGTCAACTTGATCCAAAAATGAGGTGTGGCAATCTTTCCTAAATGAATCACTTACTTATAAAGGTGGATAATATCAATCAGCTTGGGCATTAATCTCCTCTCTACTAACTATTTGCAAAAGTCTCAACTATTGTAACTCCCTACCTTGAGTCTTTAAAATACGATTGTGTTTAAAACTAAACTCAACTTCTCTAGAATCTACCATACTGACCTTATTCTAAACACTAAGCTCTACCTCTCTATTTTTCATTTCCATTACAAGACAATCATGAGGTAAACTTAGCTTTTTATTCCCTTTTTTTCTTTAAACAATTATTTGCCTCCTTTTGACTAAGTAATTCCTTACGAAGTTTCTATATTTTTGGAACTTCATGCAAAAGAAAGATGAGTCCAATACTCAATCTATTTCACCTATCCAAGATAATTTTACCTAGATAAGATGATAGAGTAAGGAAGATCCTTATCCCCGAAAATATCTACACAATTTTTTGCATAAATCAAAAAAATTCTAGATGTGTTGATTAAATCTAAAGGATTTAACTATTCTAATTATCACTTCCTCTTTTAGTACATCAATGTTAGACATGGAAGCCTAACCTAAACAAGGCCCTACTAATGTGTTTCTTCTTAGGATATAAACCTACTTTTGATTTTCTATGAACCTTATTTTACCCCAAAACCAAGGACCTCCTAGGATGGCCTTGATGCATTCCTTGTGATTTAAAAAATAGATCAAGAAAAAGAAATTAGCCAAAATTAAGATCTCAACTTGAGGTAAAATAGTTTCCATTGTCCCATAGCATGTCTTCTAACAACATTTATGTTTGCTCTAGATCCTAGAAACTTTCTAATTAGAGAATTTTAACCAACCTTAAGGAGGATCTTTTAGCAAAAAAATAGGGACCCTAAGATGGATACTTTAGTCATCCAAAACAAGATCCAAAAAGTAAGAGAAAGAACCTGAGAAGAATAGTCCTTATCTTTTTCTACTTCCACCTCAAATTTAAGTTTTATCCTAACACTGGTGGACCCACCTCTACTATTTCCCCTAGTAGATATATTTGAATAAATCACACAAGGAGCCTCCCAACCCTCTCTAGCCTCTTTGCATCTTGATCGACCATTATTTTGTGGTACTTATCCTAGCTAGTAGACCCATGGACTAGAGATTCACAAAGGAGCATACAAGGACCCCTCCAAGACTAGAATTGACCCTTTACTGACAACATTTGGCTCATAAGGTGAAAGGAGAAACCCTTTACACAAACCATCCCCAAATTTTTTCCCAACCCAAATATTCCAACCCTCTAAATTAACAAACACCTCTAAACAAGACAAATTTTGTTGGATGATTGGAACTTGTAGCAAGCAAGGAGCCAACCTCACCAACTAGTAGCTAGAGAAACATGTATGTCCCCATATTTTTTTCCCATTGTCTTTTTCAAAGCTCCCTATTGTACAGCAAAATCTTACTAACCATATTCAAGTGAAACTCAATACATTTTGACAAGAAGCCACCTTCATTCATAGATCAATGAGTCATTATTCCTTGTCCTTAACTAGAGAGCTTCCTAGTTCATCTTCCTTAATAAGTTGGTTGTCTCACTTTAAATATTGCTTCAAGGAATTAAGAAAACTAGATCAATTTTGTTCAATCCACTCACAAGAATTATGAAAAATTAACATGGTATTATTTAAGTAATGTGGTGATCTTGGTACTTGAATAAAATTGTTATTTTAATTAATGTGTGTAATCATAATTATGTAAAAATATTATATGATGTTATGTTCATAACATTTAATTATAATACCATGATTTTCTACTATCATCTCATACTATATGATCATGACATTTATATATCTTCATGTTGTTATAATATGAGTAATGATCATTTTTATTGTCTTTGTCAACCTTCACATCACTACAAACACATGATATTACAATTCTAAATAAATGGAGAATAATAAAATTACATTCAAGATGTGATGACCTATCTACAACATGTATGGTTCAAAAAATAGATGGGTATGGTTTTTTTGTTTCAAAAATTAATGTATTTTTATTACAATGTATCCATTATTGTGAAACAACTATATTGCTACTAGAAAGATACAAGCCTTATAAAAAAAATTATGAAATTGTTATTCTTATCATTAATATTTAGTTTACCAATATTAAGTGTCTTTACAAATACTATTTTATGTTGACGAATTATAATACTTTCAAAATCATCATTTTTTATAAATTTATTAAAAATCTCATAAATTATCAAATACATATAATTATAAAAATTACAAAAAAATACCTAATTTTTTTATTAAATAGTGGATAGATATAAATGTTTATAGAAGTGTGAATTAATTGTATATTTGTTTTGCTTTGTCAATACAACAGTAAAAAATTGTGCTTACAAATCATTTAATATAATAATAATTTATTGACTGGTTACTCTATTGACATTGTCTTCCAATCCGCAGGCTACTCATTTAAAGGAAAATGTCTTATCACGCGCATCTCTCGATCATTATATATTTATTTTCGCAGTCGAAAAACCCTAAGCAAATTATTGAGCTTACAATCAGAGATTTGAGAAATTTACGAGATTTGTTTGAGCGACAAGAACTCTGTTGAAATAAATTCCTCATGGAAAGCGGCAACAATGGCAAAGCCACCACCGGTGTTTCAAAAAAACCTCAACTTAGATCACTGTACAGAGGCATTAAATTTCTCTCTCCACTTCCATGCCTTGTCAAAGCCATAAATTTTTACATCAGAAGCGTGTCTGAGTGTGCGGGGAGGACTAATTACAGCGGCTTAGCTGCAGGGGGTTTTGGTGCTTCCATTGTCACCCTGCCAAAGATCTTCACCGCCACCTCCTCCAGAAATGGTGACGAATTTGGTGAGCATGTAAAGGCTGCCTCGCTGAGGAGTAATTCATCTCCTGCACCGCAAGAGAAGCCATTTTCCAGAAGCTTCAGCGTTAATACAGCTCCTCCTTTGGGAAGGATAGACGAGAACAGCCCTTGCTATTTTCCGGCGTCTTTTAGAAAGAATGCTGTTTAACCTGTCCTCCGTTTCTCTCGCAATCGCACCTGTCATAAAATTAGGTTTTGAGAGAAATGGTTGTGGAGATTAAAAAAAAAAAAATTCAAAAAAAATGAAGATTAATTGGTGAGAAAAATGATATGCTCTTTAATTGATAGTCTTTGATTGGTAGGAGGTTCAATTGAATCAAGGTTTCCACTTCATTCTTTAAAATCTAAAAAAGATTAGAATTAAGTGTCAATATTACTTATTAAAAAAAAAAAAAATTCCTTCAAAACTGTTTCTAATGTAATTTGTAATAGTTTCAGCTTGAAATTCTGGATTGTGTGTAAGGAGTGGTGTGTTAACTAAAAATTAAAGTATTGGGCACATTGTTATGGTTGATGTGTAGATATTTATATTAGAAGTGAGTTTCATTACAAAATGATATTTATATTTATATTAGAAGTGAGTTTCATTACAAAGTGATATATATATAATTTGTTTTGTTTTGTTCATTAGTAAATGTATTGTTGTTGTTGAAGAATATTTGTAATGTGTTTGAATTTGCATTGTATTTATTTATTGATAGTGAATTGAGATTAAGTAATAAATTATTCAAGTGTAGTTCAAGTAATATTTGATTGATCATCTTATCATTATCATTATTTACAGGATTTATAAATGAGAATTATAATATCTTAAAAGATTGGCATTGCATCACAAGAAGCTTTTGCCTAGATTAATCCCTTAGAATAAAGCAATGATTGAATAATAATCTCTAGTCATGCAAATACTTTTGAAAATTGAAGTGTGTAAATGAGAATGATAATTGAATTTAGCTCTCAAATTATGGATGATTAGGATAAATGCATTGTATAGCAATAAGAATTTTTGGGCGATCCATACTCTAAACAATATTAGTAATATGAATTATTATAAAAAAAATTGTAGTTATATACAAACATTTATTAATACAATCAATACGGTTAAACTACATCTATATATTGTATAATAAGATATTACTAAATCTATACATACAATAGATTGTATTTTTAGAACAAATTATTTATACTATTTAAAAATAAATATACAACGACCATGATATTTTCACAATCTATAGGATTGCTTATGGTGTTTCTAACTTTAATTATGTCAAGATTTTTATTCAATATTTTAGGTCATATTTTATGATTCATCATTAAGAAGAAGAAACACTTAGATTAATGAAAATGTTAAAACTAAAAAAATATAAACAAAATAAATTTAAATTTTATTTTTTTATAATAAATAAAAAATAAATATTTTAATAATATCAGTAAATAATTGTTTTTAAAATATATTATATTTTTCTAATTTTTATTTAATAAAATAAAGTTTAGTTCTAAATTGACATTTGTCCAAAAAAAAAAATTAAATCTTTTTGAACAAATCCATTTTGTTGAAACTTATATCACATTTCTTTTAATTCTCATGTTTATTGTTGGGTATAACGTATGTAATCACCCCACTTTTGCAATGTCAAGTTAATGTTTGAAGTTAGTTGTACAACCTTTTGATATTTCTAAATAATTAATGTTGGGTATTAAAAATTCTATTGATTGAGATGCATGGAGTATGGATTAGATTTGATTTGGTCTAAATTTTTCTATTATTTATTTAGAACAAAATTAATTGTCATCTTGTTTTTTATATTCAAATTTTAATATCTTAATAAATTAGAATTGCATATAATTTATTATGAATTGTCTTAACAAATAAAAATTAAATAATAACTAAAACAAAATTATTCAAAAAGATGATCATCATTAAATTTTGATTATTATTTTTAAATTATTTTAAATAAATTTTTAATAACTAATAAATATACTTATTATTATTCATTAAATAATATTAAATTCAATAGATTTGTCAATATTAATAAACTAATTATAGAATATTATTATTTAAAAACTAATATTTATTAAATATTTAATATATTTATAAAATAAATTCTGGTAAAATAATTATTTTAAAATAGAAATAAATACATCTCTATCTCTATCTTCCAAGATATGAATATAGCAAAACATTGTTTTTCTAAACTCTACATTGCCATTCAACACTAAATAAATTCAATAGATAACATTGAAATTTGTAAGCTTTTCAAATTGAAAAATATATGCTAATAATTATTTTGTATGTAGTTCCCTCGACTGCTACAAGAAAATAATAAATATTGAGCCTGTGATATTTAATTATTTTGTCAACAAAAAGATTTTAATCAAATGTTTGGCTGTTTTTTTCTTTTAAAATTGGAAGTATTGATAAAAAAAGAAAAAGGTTGACTTAGTGTTAGGAAGGGGTCAAAGTTATTTAGAATATAATTTTGGATTTTTTTAAAAGGTCATAGGTTTTATATTTTATAAAATTTTGATTTTTGATGGATTTTGTTCAATAAGACTTGATTTTTGGTAGATTTTGTTCAATAAGATTTGATCTTTGGTAGAATTTGTTCAATAAGACTTGATTTTTGATAGACTCTTTTCGAACCATTCAATATAATTAAATATAATAGTATAAAATTTTGAGGTGGAAATATCAAATTAGAAAGATGAGATTTGACAAGGTGATATACAATATAAGCTTTACTAACTCAATCATTTTTTTTTTTAAATTGCATAATACAATTACACTAAAATTTACGCTTTTTAAAATGCACTCTTTACCTCAACAAAAAGATTCTAAAAGAATAAGAAAATTTAAAAGCTTGTACAAAATAATATATTGATAGTCCATAAAAATTTAGGAGAGGATGGGATTGTTGATATATTAAGACTTAAGAATTAGGAAACCATGTCTTCAATACTTTTACACATCCAATTGTTGCTTGATGCATAATTTAGGTTTATCCATAAGAATATCTATGTGAATGTGTAATGAAAATAAATTATACTTTTCACTACAAATTACCTATGAGAAATAATTAAATAATAATAATGCTAAGAATTTTAAGATTAAGGGTTGTAAATAATAAATGTTAAATTAAATGTGATATTAAGTTTAGAATTTAATGATGGGAGAAGTGTTGTGATATATTTCAAAAAATGATATGTTAATATTTTAAAGTTTTATGGTTAGATGAATATTTTAGATTATTTCAAATGACTACTTTTTGACTAGGAATGCTTACGCCAATACAAATTTGAACCTATGTGTAAACCTTATTTGAAACTTGTGGGTCTAATATAGTAGAATGTTCATTGTTATAACTCACTTTAGCTCAAATTTTTCTCTTTGAATGTGCATAAGGATGAGTGGTGTTTAAAATGACCTTTGGAGAATGTACTAGCTCACAAGGGGAAAGTTCTCCTTGATCGAACTCCTAATGAACCAACTTTATGGCTCTAAGAAAAAATTTTAAAGACAACAAACAAGTGTGCAATAGAACTAAGATGATGTGTTCTCATAAATAGTTTCAGAATACCTAATTTGTTAAGTCCTTGCATAACTCCTTAGAGATGATCTCCAATGTTTCTAGCATGATTTTGAATGAATGGATGAATTTCCTTAAATACAACAAGAAAGGACATTACTTAACACAAACAAGAACTAGGTTAGCTCACAACAACTAGTGAAGTGGTCAATAAGGAAAAAATAATAATTTAAATTTTTTTAATTTTATGGTTGAGATTTGTGATTGCGAAAGTGACCTAGATCATTTATGCACTCATGGATTTAATAGAAAGGGTAAAAAATAAAAAATCTAAGGGTCAATAGTAAGAAAATTAAGATATGAGAATGGTATGAGCCAAATTCATGCAAGAATACATGTCACTTATATACTTGTAAATGCATTTAAGAGACTATAATCAAAGTGAACCAAAAAAAAAAAGAAAAATGGATATGTAATTTTTACCATTACATTTTGTCCCCACTTTGATCTACATGAAAACCACTATAGGCATATGTATGTCAAAGTAAAACAAGAAGCTAATATGAAGGACATATTTCACACTTGAAGGATTTAGATATATGAAAAGTAACATATATCATTCTCCAAACTTTGTAATGAGTACTATTGAATTTGATGGTGAACCCCACAACTCCTAGAAATTATCTACAAGAAATTAACTATCAAAAATAAAGAGAGAAAGTAAGATAGAATTTTCTCAACAACCTAAGAATTGTATCGATGCAATAAATTGAATGATGTTGGGAATAGGATGCCATTTAATTGCAATCCTAAACACATTTCATGTATCTCCTAAATCCTTGGAAGGTGTTTCCCAACACTAGGATTAGAAAGAGATTAAATTTGAATGAAATGAACATGTAAATTGACTTATGTGATTATTCCTATATGATAGGAACATGTACTGGGGACATCCAAGAAGAGATCCTACAAGATAGGAGAACATGGGGCAACCACATGGAAGGTGGAACCTACCTTGCTTCAATTAACTATTTGGAGGATTGATATCACTTCAGTAATGCAAGTGGAGTGGCACTATCAATTCAATATCAGTTCAGTTCTGTTCAATTTAGTTCAGTTTAGTTTAGTTCAATTTAGCTCAGTTATGGTTCAGTTATCTTCAGTTGCATGTAGTTATTTTGAGTTGAATGCTAGTTGACTTGAGTTGACTTGAGTTGACTTGAGTTTCTTGGCGCCAACTTTGAGGTGAAGTTTACAAGATATCTTCTTGACCAAAGTTCAGTTAAGTGTCCAGTTTGGGGTGCCTAAATTGAGGAAGACTTTGGTTTGACTTCAGATTACATTGTGGAACTCTACTTTCCCAATTTAGGCGTAGATTTTTGTGAGGAGCTTTATGCTCTTGTATTGTATCTCATGTGAGTTTACATGTTGATTTTATTGTTTATTAATTGAAGCAAGTGTATGAGAGTTC